>CAUYRT010035821.1:0-16725 GCA_963574885.1 Lepilemur ruficaudatus
GGAGGCTGAGGCGGGTGGATCATTTGAGCTCAGGAGTTCGAGACCAGCCTGAGCAAGAGCGAGACCCCGTCTCTACTAAAAATAGAAAGAAATTAATTGGCCAACTAAAAATATATAGAAAAAATTAGCCGGGCATGGTGGCGCATGGCTGTAGTCCCAGCTACTCGGAAGGCTGAGGCAGAAGGATCGCTTGAGCCCAGGAGTTTGAGGTTGCTGTGAGCTCGGCTGATGCCACGGCACTCACTCTAGCCTGGGCAACAGAGTGAGACTCTGTCTCGAAAAAAAAGAATACTAGATATAGTTGAAAGAGGAAGAAATTGGTATTCCTTTCCTCCTTAGTCAGTTTTCTGCCTGCTGAATGTCATAAGTGTGTTACCTTACATTCCTATTTTATTGTTTGCTTACAGCCCACTACCCTAGCACATTAGTTCTGTGACCTTGTCCTCCTGAGAGGAGCACTTGAAAGTTGTAGATAGGTAGAAACGTGAACCTTTTGTAGTAGGGCTGATCAGAGAGTTGTCTCCCAAGACTAGACAGGGGCCAAAGGAAACATAAATCTAGTCTGAAGAAAATGTTAAAAATCAGAGATTAGTACACGCAAGTGAAAGGCAAAATAAATAATATAGCCACTTGAGAGTGCTCAATGTGCTATAGTGAAACCTGAGAGTTACTAAGAATAACTTCACATATCCAGGCAGTCAGTTCTGGGATAAGAGAAAGAGAACAGAATCCTGATTCAGAATCCGTACTCCCTGCCTTGGATACTGAACAAGACTATCTAGTTTGCTTTATTCTTTGGATAGTTTAGATTTAGGGGCTTTTGGAGGTCACAGAGGATTCTAGCAGCCGTTGGAAAGGATATTATTATTAGATTGGATTATAGCTTAGAGTTGCCCAGCTTCCAGAAGAGTGAGAATGGACTTAATCCATTTCCCTTAAGTAAGTCATTCTTTTTAAAAGTTTGGTTTTCAGCTGTGTTTGTTGACTGGCAAGATTTTTTATTCAAGTACAAAGGACAGAGTGTAAGTTAAAAGTGAAGCCATTGTTGCCTTTTGTTGGTTTACTATGTTAATGGCATTTGCGATCCCAGAACACATTTGCCAGTTAGATTGCTATGCCTTTCTGCCTGATAATTCTGATGATAGTGCTCTCTCTGCTTGGTCTCAGGACAGGCAGAAAATGTCTGGCATAGCAGTCAAACTGAAGAAAGCTTGCTGCTCTAATTTTGACTTACGGAAGACTATTCTCTCTGCAGATTTTTGCAGCTCAAGTGGCAGCCCTTCTTTCCAGCCCATCAAAAGTCACGTAACCATTCCAACAGCCCATGTGATGCCTTCTACTTTAGGGACCTCTCCTGCCAAGCCAAATTCTATACCTGCTGGACCATCTTCCTCCAAACTCCCTTTGTCAGGGTTGGCTGAAAGCGTGGGGATGACAAGAAATGGAGACCTCAGTGCAATGAAACGTTCTCCAGGCCTGTCCAGAGATCTCATGTATCTCTGTGGTGCTACGGGAGAAAATGGAATTGAGCAGTCCTGGTTTCCAGCAGTGGGCCATGAAAGAGAGGAACAAGTGAGGAAGTTTGATATTCCTAACATGGAATCTACCCTGAATCAGTCAGCAATGATGGAGACACTTTATTCGGATCCTCACTACCGAGTCCACTTACACAACCCAAGAACTGACACAAACAAGGAGTTGTACAAAGTGTTGCCTGAGGCCAAGAAAGCACCAGGCAGCGGGGCAGTGTTTGAGCGGAATGGACTACACCCTAGCAGCAGCGGCATGGTCCCTTTGGGACTCCAGCCTGCTCCTGGGCTCTCCAAGCCTCTACCCTCTCAGGTATGGCAGCCGGGTCCTGATACTTGGATTCCCCACGAGCAATCTTGTGAACTCAGCACTTGTCGGCAGCAGCTGGAATTGATCCGCTTACAGATGGAACAAATGCAGGTAGAGGCCCTTCTTTCCTTGCATTTAGAAGGTTCTTTGTGGTTCTTAGAACTTTATAACTCTTGCCTTATAAGTTTTGACTTTAAAGGAAAAGTCATTGGCATTTGTAAGAAAGAAGGAAGATGTTTGTAGACAGGATAAGGCTTGTGTGAGCTGTTGGCCATTAAATCTGTTGGTGGTCTGATTAAATACTAGATAGGTTTGCCGAAGTACAGAGTTACAAGGGAAAACCTGAAAATGTAGTACGCTAACAGTGATTACATACTAACTATATTCTAGTCAATAGGTTAAGTACTTTCACATACAGAATCTTTTTTAATCCTCACAGCACACTGATGAAGTAAATGTAGAAACTTACTAGAATCTTACCAGGATCTTAAAATAAGTAATCTGTCTAGGTTCACAAAGCTGGTAAGTGGCAGAGCTAGGGTTTAAAAACCATCTTTGAATCCCTGTTTTCTTTCCATTGTACCACTTTTGTATTTTTCTTTTAAAAAGTCCTTGTGCTGCTGAAGAGTGGGAAGGAAGGGAGCACATATTCTCCTTCCTTGGTTGGTGAGGATATCTTAGCTCCTGAATTGACTCTGTTGCCAGATAATAAAAGATAACTGACCTTTTCTTAGAAACTAGAGCCTTTCTGAGCAGGGAGTGTTCAGTTGGCAGAAATCTCCCTGACAGGTTCTTTCCAGTCATGCATCAGAGCTAAAATTATTTCATAAACATTGGGCCTTATCAGGCTGAGCCAAGCTGGGCCTTGACCACAGACCCAGCTGAGTACTGCTCAGGTGTTTTCAGGCATGTTTGGGTCAAGATCAAGCCCCTCTGTGCCTGCCTGTCTTTCAGCTTCAGAATGGAGCCATCTGCCACCATCCTGCTGCTTTTTCTCCATCGTTGCCCATCTTAGAACCAGCACAATGGATCAGCATCTTGAACAGTAATGAACACCTTCTGAAGGAAAAGGAGCTTCTCATTGACAAGTAAGAGCGCAAAGGGTGCCAAAGAGCCAGCCTCTACTCTCCCAAGCCCCATTAAGGGCACCTAATGAAGTGTTCCCAAGGGAAGTGCATCCCCCTCTGTTTAGGCCCACATCTTGCCTCATGGTAGAGATTGTTAAGCCGCCTAGTCTTGTGTCTAACTAACGTAATAAGCCAGTTGTGTATCTCTGCAGGGGCTCTAGGGAGTGCCTAAAGGGGATAGCTGGTTTATTTCAGCCAACTTAACCTCATTTCCCCTTAGTCATCTTTCTCATTTTTACTCCTCCTTCAGCAAAATAGTGACGTCCAAAATCCAAGGTCTTTGCTGACGTAATAGGGATTGAACTCATCTGTTTAAGGAGAGTAGGGGCTCACATTGTGAGGGGGTTAGTGTCAGGACCCCAGACCTGATTCTACTGGCTTTTGCAGGCAGAGGAAACACATCTCTCATCTGGAGCAGAAAGTGCGAGAGAGTGAACTACAAGTCCACAGTGCACTTTTGGGCCGCCCTGCCCCCTTTGGGGATGTTTGCTTGCTGAGGCTACAGGTAAGTATTGGCAACTAGCATGGTATTCTATTTGTCATAATTTAATGTCTTCCTATGCTTAGCACAATTAGATATCCAGGAGATATAAAAGGGATCAAGTGATGTAGGTATCCCTGCCCTCAGAGAGTAAACTTCCTAATTATAAGGACAGAAAAAGCTTGAGGGTAGTACCAGGTGAAAGTCCAGAGTCCTTGGTGGTCAGGACATATGTGGAAGAAAAGGAAGGCAGAACAAGGTAGATATTAAGGTCCTAGAGTTGGGTCATGTTCTGAGAAGTCTTAATCTGCCAGCCCTGGCCAAATGGAGGGAGAAACAAAGGTAATGGGGATTTAGAGTCATTCTCATTTTTATTCCTCCATGTCTAGGTGTAACTGAAGATAACCGTTTTCTCACTGAGATCAATGGCCGTGGGGGTTGAAAGCTTGAAAACAAGCCTGTTTTGTTGACCAAGCTTCTGCAATTTGGGCTTGCTCTTGTTTTTTTGTGTTTTGTTTTGGGTTTTTTTTTTGGTGTTTTTTTTTGTTTTCTTTTTTTTTTTTGAGACAGGGTCTCACTCTGTTGCCCGACTAGAGTGCAGTAGCATGATCATAGCTCACTGCAACCTCAAACTCCTGAGCTCAAGTGATCCTTGTGCCTCAGCCTCCTGAGTAGCTCGAACTACAGGCGAGTGCACCATCATGCATGGCCAATTTTTCTATTTTTTTGGTAGAGACAGAGTCTCAAAATGTTGCTTAGGCTGGTCTTGAACTCCTGGCCTCAAGGGATCCTCCTGCCTTGGCCTCCCCAAAGTGCTAGGATTACAGGCCTAAGCCACTGTACCTGCCTTACAGTTTGGGCTTTTGAGTGTTGGGTATTTGACAGATTATAGTACTGGCTTTGATACCCAGTAGTCCTGTTAAGGCAGTATTCCATCTCACAGAATCAGAATATTAGAGTGGGAGGGGCCCTTAGATAAAATCTAGTTCAGTCCTCTACTAATGAAAAAATTGAAATCCAAGGAGGAAGAATTTACCTGAGATCATATAGAGAATGAGTAGAGGGGAGACAGGCCTTGAGCCCAGGTCTTCTGATGTCTTATCCTGTGTTCCTTCCATTACACTGCAACTCCTCAGGTATTGCTTTCAGACAGTGGTTCTCAAATGTGACCAGGCATCAGAATTACTTGGTGAGCTTGTTAAAACAGATTATTGGGACCCATCCCTAGAATTTCCGATTCAGTGGGCCTACGTGTTAGGCTCAAGAAATTGCATTTCTAACAAATTCCAGCATCAAGTAAAGCTGATGATGTTAGTCCTAGGACCACACTGTGAGAAGCCCTGCTTGAAGGCATTCTAGGAGAAAGATAATATTTGACCAGGAAATGTGCTGGCAGTAAGTAAAGTACATGGGATTGTAAGGGTAAGGAACAGTTACATACTGAGAATCTCTCTGGCAGGAATTGCAGCGAGAGAACACCTTCTTACGTGCACAGTTTGCACAGAAGACAGAAGCCTTGAGTAAAGAAAAGATGGAGCTTGAAAAGAAACTGTCTGCTTCAGAAGTGGAAGTCCAGCTCATCAGAGAGTCACTCAGAGTGGCACTGCAGAAGCATTCCGAGGAGGGAAAGAAACAGGAAGAAAGGGTGAGCTGAAGAGCTGATAACTATCAAATTCACAAAGGAGTTGGCAGTCAGTTCACTATTCCATAGCCTAGGCAATTTCTGGCCCGTTACTGGGACCAAGTGAAGTCGGTTGGGTGAGAACATTCCACTGATTCTCACATAGAACTGGTCTGTTAGAAATGGAACCCCTCCTTTCTGCTTTGGCTCCAAAAAACTACCATGGTCAGGGAACACTGTCAAATCTCACTGTCCCAGGTTGTGATGTGCTGCCAGCTGGCCTGGGTAGAAAACCAGCCTGAGCAGTCATACCAGATGGCACTGTTGCAAGATGTTAAAATACCTGTGGTATTTATTCAGTCTGCTTTTTCCTCACTCTGTCTAAAAAGTAGAGAAAAATTCCATGTGTACAGCTAGTTTGGGAGTTTATTTTTGCCAGTGCTCTTAGAATTGCCTTAGGGAAAGATTGGTCATCATTAGAGAAGCTAGTTTAAAATCGTTTGGTTTTGTTGGTATCTCTAAATTCACAGCTTACTCTAAAGCGCATATTCTTGGGGGACCAGTTTGGTAGTTTAGTTCTAGACTACTTGTATCAAAACAAATGTGTTTAAAAATCATTTAGCTGGCCGGGCCAGTGGCTCACGCCTATAATCCTAACACTCTGGGAGGCCGAGGTGGGTGGATTGGTCAAGGTCAGGAGTTTGAAAAATCGCTTAGCTATCTTGTTAAAAATGCAGATCCAGATTCAGTAGTTCTGGGAGGGAGCCTAAGATCCTACATTTCTAATAAGCTCCCAGGGAAAGGTGTTGTGCTATTGGTACAGCAAAGACTTAGAGAGCTTGTTACAAAAGAAAATTTTAATCAAAATAGTATCTAAGTTAAATAATGAAATGTCAGTAGGTTTATAATAAAAATTTACTAGTTCTGTACCCTAGTCCAACCCCACAATGGTATTATCTTTTCAACTCTTCTCTTTGTCCTGATACATACCTCTATACAATTGACCTTTAAACAACACATGTTTGGCTAGGCACGGTGGCTCACACCTGTAACCCTAGCACTCTGGGAGGCCGAGGTGGGCGGATCGCTCAAGGTCAGGAGTTCGAAACCAGCCTGAGCAAGAGCGAGACCCCGTCTCTACTAAAAATAGAAAGAAATTAATTGGCCAACTAAAAATACATAGAAAAAAAAATTAGTTGGGCTTGGTGGCGCACGCCTGTAGTCCCAGCTACTCGGGAGGCTGAGGCAGGAGGATCGCTTGAGCCCAGGAATTGGAGGTTGCTGTGAACTAGGCTGACACCATGGCACTCTAGCCCAGGCAACAGAGTGAGACTCTGTCTCAAAATAAATAGATAGATAGATAAACAAACAAACAAACAACACGTGTTTGAACTGTGTGGGACCACTTATACGTGAATTTTTTTCAACCTAACACATCAAGGGATGCAAAACCCAAGTATATGGAAGGCCAACTTTTTCATGTAGTCAGGTTCCACAGGGCTGCCTGTGGGATTTGAGTATGTACAGATTTATTAATAGATGTATGCAGGCGATCCTGGAACCAATCCCCTGTGTATACAGGGGGATGGCTGTATTTCTGAATAGTATGCTTTTCTTGTGTTTCTTTGATGAATTTTAGACATCTATCTTTGTTTCATAGATATAATATCTCATCTTTGACAAAATTGGTTATAGCTTTTTTGAATGTCTACATCTGCTTATAGTGTTTATTTCCTTCAGGTCCTTTTATTCTTTTTTTTTCTTTCTTTTTAGTTACCAACTGAAAAGGTCCTTTTTTTCTGTTTTGGTGTCTTTCAAGTTAGAGGCTTGATCATTGAATGAGTGGCCACTCATATTTAAGAAAGAAGCATTTAAAAGCTAGATGAAAGCCCTGGGTTCATGGTAGTTGCCTGTTGGACTTCACTGTAGGATCAGACTTAGACTGCGCTTTTCACTTGGGAACTTGAAATCTAGATGTCGTTTCTCGCCCTCTAAAGAAGAATCTTCAGCCTGCTTCCTGGTGTGGAGGCTGGATGCAGGAATGCTTTTGGCCTTTGGATTCTTGGTGCTGGGAAGGAGATTGGGCTTAGAGTCCCACAGTTCTATACATAGATTTTTACTTATACTTGTTTTCAACTAGGACTTCACCCTGTCTCTCTGCTCTGACTGGTATCCCTGAGTCTAGAATCTCATTTGATTTTTCCAGAGAATAAACCTCTAGTCTCCTGTTGGAGAAGCCCAGAGTGAAGGTGGTATCTGCTAACTTGGATATAGACTTCCAGTGAATTCCCCTATTTGTCAGGTCTATGGCTGATACCTCCCTCCGTAGCTACCTGGTGCTTCAAATTTAGAGGCTCTTAGTACTTGTGAGGGGCACATTGTAATCCATGTTGTCTGTAACTCCCACTGCACCTCTTTTCTAAGTCACTTATCCCTTATCCTCTTCTGTTTATTTATTTTTCTTATTTATTTATTTTTTTGAGACAGAGGCTCACCCTGTTGCCCAGGCTAGAGTGCCATGGCATCAGCCTAGCTCACAGCAACCTCAAACTCCTGGGCTCAAGTGATCCTTCTCCCTCAGCCTCCCAGAGTGCTAGTATTACAGGCATGAGCTACCGTGCCCGGTGTTTACTTTCATCTTTTGTTTTTTTGTTTTTGTTTTTTGTTTTGAGACAGGATCTCATTCCCTCGCCTAGGCTGGAGTACAGTGGCATCATCATAGCTCATTGTAGCACTTGAGCTTCACTGGGCTCAACTGATCCTCCCACCTCAGCCTCCTGAGTAAGCTGGGGCTACAGGCATGTACCACCACACCTGGTTAATTTTTCTTATTTTTTGTAGAGACGGGATCTCACGATGTTGTCCAGGCTGATCTCAAACTCCTGGGCCCAAGTAGTCCTCTCACCTCTGCATTCCAGTGTGCTAGGATTATAGGCCTGAGCCATTGCACCCAACTCTTTGGCCCATCTTTTGAAAACATGTTGAAATCTTTCATAAACCTTTGTTTCCTCCCCTGTTGTCTTTTAGGTTAGTACTTTTATTTCCTTCCTGTCATTTTTAAGATGTTTTAGAAGGGAGAAGAGATATTAATAAATACCTGTGTTCAGTTTACCATTTTTTAAAATTCATAGTTGTTTATCAGCATTTTTAGTAACTTCCCTAGATGATTCTGATGCATATGAAAATGTGAGAATCACTGGTTCAGAGCTTCACAGGTACAGATTAGACCTCAGGGTAAAGCTTTTGGCTGATTTTCAGGGGTCTTTCTTAGTATTATCGTATCTTTGCACTAAATTAGGCCTGTGCCTCCTCTTTGACATTAGTGGATCTGCATCACTCTCTGTTTTCTCTTGCTTCCTCCAGCTTCCTTGTTCATAAGCTAAAAAAAGCATAATAATAAAGAAATAGGCTGGGCCCGGTGGCTCATGCCTGTAATCCTAGCACTCTGGGAGGCCGAGGTGGGCGGATCGGTCAAGGTCAGGAGTTCGAAACCAGCCTGAGCAAGAGCAAGACCCCCGTCTCTACTAAAAGTAGAAAGAAATTAATTGGACAACTAAAAATATATAGAAAAAATTAGCCGGGCATGGTGGCACATGCCTGTAGTCCCAGCTACTCGGGAGGCTGAGGCAGGCTGAGGATCGCTTGAACCCACGAGTTTGAGGTTGCTGTAAGCTAGGCTGATGCCATAGCACTCTAGCCCGGGCAACAGAGTGAGACTCTGTCTCAAAAAAAAAAAAAAAGTCTTCATTCACCAAATCTTCATTGAGTGCCTCTATGCCAAGCATTGTGCTGTGTGTTAGGGATATGATAATCAGCAAAATGGGCACAGCTCTTCCTTTCAAGTCTCATTAGCCCTACCAGATGATTGCTTGGTTTTATATCAGTGTAGTGTTTAGGGAAGAATGTATTACCTTTCTCACCAGAACAGACCAGACTGGTGATATGTCTTTCTAGAAGTTATGTATATACTATTGCAATTCAATTCTGGTACAGACCACCTGGAGTTAGCATCAGACTTCAGAAGTTTAAGGTCACAGTCCCCAATAAGACTGTTTATTTCAGATGCCAACTGCAAATCTTGGGGTCCTCAGGCTACACATATTTATGACCAACTGGCTATAAATCTGTAGGTTTCCATGACCTCTTCAGGTTTAATAATTCCCTAGAATGACTCACAGAACTCAGGAAAATACTAAACTTATGATTGTAGTTTTATTATAAAGCAGCAGTCTCCAAACTTTTTGGCACCAGGGACCAGTTTCATGGAAGGCAATTTTTCCACAGATGGTGGGGGATGAAGAGGGAATGGTTTTGGGATGATTCAAGTGCGTTACATTTATCGTGCAGTCAAACCTCTCTGCTAATGATAATCTGTATTTGCAGCCGCTCCCCAGTGCTAGCATCACTATCTCAGCTCCACAGATCATCAGGCATTAGATTCTCATAAGGGAGTGCACAACCTGGATCCCTCACATGCACAGTTTACAGTAGGGTTCGTGCTCCTATGAGAATCTAATGCCTATGAGAGTCTCAGAATCTATGAGATCTGACAAGAGGCAGAGCTTATGCAGTGATGGAGCAATGGGAAACACCTGTAAATACAGATGAAGCTTCACTTGCTTGCCGGCCAATCACCTCCTGCTGTGTGGCCTGGTTCCTAACAGGCCACAGACTAATACTAGTTCACGCCTGGGGCTTGGGGACCACAGTTATAAAGGGTACTATTCAGGACAGCCAAATGAAGAGAGACATTGGCTGAGGTCTTGAATGATCCGAAAGCAGAGCTTCCATGCCCTCTCCCTATGGAATCAGGGCATGTAAACACAGCACATCTGTGTGTTCACCAACCAGGAAGCTCCACTGAGCTTTGGTGTCTAGAGTTTTTATTGGAGTTTCATTTATGTTGGTATGATTGAACTCAAGCTCCCTTCTATTCCCCCTCTCCATAGTAGATTAGGCTCAAAGCAGTTGGTTTTTCGGATGAACAATCCCCGTTCTGAGTCATCTTATTAGCATAAATTTATTCATGGTGGGCTCTGGCCTGCTCTTGTCCTGTTATTCAGGAAATCACAAGGGCTTACAGGTTACTTCCCAGGAACCTGGGTCAAAGTCCAAACAAATTATTATATAACAGAAGCGCTATCAATTTTTAAAACTGCCCAAGGAACCCTTATTCTCTGCCTTTGATTGGAAACTTCAAGTTTGTTATCTCTGCAGTTTATGCCCTAATCCCAAATGGCAAAATTTTATCCTCTTCCTGCCTTCATTGTAGCAGAACAACATTCACAGCTCCACAGCCAGAAACAGTGGTCACATCAACAAAAGTTGATGTACACAGTCCTAGAGGAGTGAATGGAGACATTCACATTTCTTTCCCTAGGTCAAGGGTCGTGATAAACATATCAATAATTTGAAAAAGAAATGTCAGAAGGAATCAGAACAGAACAGAGAGAAGCAGCAGCGTATTGAGACCTTGGAGCGCTACCTGGCTGACCTGCCCACTCTGGAAGACCATCAGAAGCAGAGCCAGCAGGTAGCAGCAATATCTGGGCATACCTGGGGCAATCGGGGAGGGGCCAAGTAGGGGAACGTCTTCAGCATCTGCTGTATGCAATTTACCCTGTGGCTTCCTGAAAGGAAGGAAAATCCTAAAGCAGTCATGTCCAGATTCACATCTGTCAAATTTGCAACTGGACTGCAAATTTTTTGAGGTAACCAAACTCTTCCTTGGCTTATTGACATAAGCATGGGATCCTGTCTGTCAGCTTAAGGATTCTGAATTGAAGAGCACAGAGCTGCAGGAGAAAGTGACTGAGTTGGAGAGTTTGCTGGAGGAAACACAGGCAGTCTGCAGAGAGAAGGAGGTTCAACTGGAAAGTCTGAGACAGAGAGAAGGAGAATTCTCCTCCACTAAATATAGGTAAATATTCCTGTGGGATTGAGGAAAGGAGGGGAGGGCAAGTTTCTGGTCCTGGCTACCCAGCTCACTTATCTGTGTGACTGAGTGACTTTAGCAAATCATTTTACTTCTCTGAGCTTCCTTTTCTTTGGACTGTGAATAATAGGAAAACTGCTTATAGGCAGGGAATATGTCTTTGGGATGCAGTGGAGACTTATTGTATCCTTTGGAAGGATCCAGCCCAGTGCCCAGCACATAGTAGTTCTTGAGTATGTATGTGTTAATGAAAGCTGTTTATAAACTGAGAAGTTAGGCATCTATATATAATTTTCAAAAGTAGATACTGGTGCTGATGACTGAGGGTTATTTTATTTTGAACCTAATAACCTAAAAACTACCAGGAGCATCTGTCCTCAGCACTAGGGATTGCTCTCTATTGCCGTAACAGGTTCTGAGAACAAAACAAAATGCTATAATGTACTCTCCGAGTGTCTTGGGAGCTTATTCCATATTAATAGCAGTTTCTGAAAATAATGGCTATTCTTCAACAGCCTCTTGGACCAAATCCAATTTCTAATAGGGTAGATTGGATTTCTCATCCCATATTTAACCATAATGTTCCTGTTTATCATAGCAGAGGGCCATGCTATATGTGATTGTGGAGACCCATGGGAGGACACCATTAGTTGGAGTCAAAAGTGGGGTTTGGGCCTGGCGCGGTGGCTCACGCCTGTAATCCTAGCACTCTGGGAGGCCGAGGCAGGCGGATCGCTCAAGGTCAGGAGTTCAAAACCAGCCTGAGCAAGAGTGAGACCCCGTCTCTACTAAAAGTAGAAAGAAATTAATTGGACAACTAAAAATATGTAGAAAAAATTAGCCAGGCATGGTGGCACATGCCTGTAGTCCCAGCTACTAGGGAGGCTGAGGCAGAAGGATTGCTTGAGCCCAGGCGTTTGAGGTTGCTGTGAGCTAGGCTGACGCCATAGCACTCACTCTAGCCTGGGCAACAGAGTGAGACTCTGTCTCAAAAAAAAAAAAGAAAAGAAGTGGGGTTTGGGGACAAAGTTGGCTTTGCCCCAGACTATGTATACCAAGAACAAAGGAGCTCTTATATTTTCCAGAATTTCTAGAATGGATATGTATGTGACTTTTATAGTCTAAATACATGTGATAAATGTTTATTTTTAAAATATGAAATCAAAGAATACAATACATTCTCTGCCTTGAGCAGGTAGAAAATTGGTGTCACACTGTATAGATTCTGGCCCCAGGGAAGAAAACTAATATATACTGAGTGGCTTCTGTGTGGCACCCCTTATATTACAACAGACCTAAGATATCACCAGCTACAACTTGGAAGGGCTTACGTGTCTTATCCCAAACATAAAATAAATAGCAGAACTCCTCAAAGCCAAATCTTTCTGACTTCAAAGTTCTTAAAGAGGCCACTGTCTTTCAGCCTGCAAGATAAGCAGTCTGTGGAGGACAACAGTGGAGAAGGTCCAAAAGTGGAAATGGAGTCCTGGCAGAAGGAATGTGATTCCCTCCGAAAGGTGACTGAGGGTGTCCAGGCTGTAGTAGGGGTGGGTAGCCTTGGAGGAAAGAGAAGATTTGAAGGAACCATGAATTCCTGGCCTTGGCCTACCAAGGATTTGCTACCAAGAGCATTTCTTTTCTGAGAAGTTGTCCTTGTATAGTAAGTTTGCATTTAGATATTCATCCTTATAATAGCCAAACTTTACTCATCTAGAATATAGGCAAAAGTAAGGGGAGGGGCATATGCCTCTGAACATCCAGACTAGATGACCCAAAATGGTACACTAAAATGTGCACTTCATTCATGGCTCAGGTCCATGCAGAACCTCTTACATTGGGCAGAGTTCTAACCAGTGAGGTAGCCTGGTTTCTCAATTCAGCAGAGAAGGAGTCAGGGGTCTGATGATGAAACTGATTGCAAGTTAGTGAAAAAGACCAAGAAATGATTCAGAGAAGCTGGGTGTGGCTTGGGTAGTCCTAGCTACTCGGGAGGCTGAGGTGGGAGGATCTCAAGTTCGAGCCCAGCCTGGGCCAAAAATAGTGAGACCTTGTCTCCAAAAAAGAAAAACGAAATGATTCAACAAACATCTGCAGTCTTAAAAAAAGTCAGACCCGTTCAGGGTCTCTTGTTGGAAAGACAGTGTGACCAGAGTTATAATACCAACAACCATTACAGCCCTGGAAATGGCAGTCTTCAATAAACTGGATTTTTAGTCATGTCTGTTCCCAAAGAACTGTAATATGCTCTGGCTATATATAAAATTGATTCCACTGGCCTATAGTCATTATGGTGAGTGTCCCCTTTGCCCCAGTAGCAGTCGTGGGTCTACACTACATTCCTATACAACCCTTTGTGATTGGAGCACAGAAGTGTGAAGGTAGGTTGCCAAGATTCGAAGTCTGGGTTATATTTCTGTAGGTAGAGCTAACTAGTCTTCACCCTGGTCTCACTATTAATGGGCTATAGCCAGTGGGGCTAGTAGCCAGACCACAGATCCTAGTGTAGCTGATTGCCCTGTGACCTCACCGTCAGCCCTATGCTTGCAGCCTTCCTTGATAACTTTGCCTTTCAGATTGTGGAGAAGCAACAGCAAAAAATGGATCAGTTGCGCTCACAAGTACAGGTGAGTAGGAATCCTTGGGACATGGTGGATAGAACTTAATGATGAATTTAGCTAACATTTAATTTTGTTCTCTGCCATGCAACTTGCTCGGTGTTAGGGATACAAGAAAAATGAGACCCAGTCAGTGCTTTTCAGCTTTTTTAAGAGGATTCAAATATGTTACGAGTTTCGCACAGTACTATGAGAGCAATGCCCACATTACCCTGGGGGAGCACAGAAGTGTCAGTGAGAGGAGTCAAGGAAAGGTTTCGAGAGATCCTGAGTTTTGAAGAATAAGTTACCCAGGCAAAGAAGAGGAGCTGGACAGGATGGTGTTGGAATTCCAAATAGGAGGAACAGCATGATTAGGAACATGTAAGCATGAAGCAGCATGTTTGAACATGGAACTACAAGCAGTTTGATATTGTTGAAGTATTTGGTTTAAGGTGGTGAATAGAGACCTTGGCATTCTAGGCTATGAGAGTGCCTTGTACTATGTAAGTTAGCTTTTATTCTTTAGGTAGATGATGGGCATCTGTTACAGCATTTAGTTGGGATATGGTTGGGTTTGCAACTCAGGCTTGAGTGTGGAAGAAGATTGGCAGCTTGGAGAGGAAAGACCAAGGACTGTTGCAGAAATTCTAGTGAGAGATGATGAGAGAACCTGGCATTAGCAGGGAGGAAATGTGAGGAGACAGATTTAAGTGACTTTAGGAGGTAAAATTGAGAGGAATCAGTGAGTGACAAGATGTATGGGGTTGAAGAATAGGGAAGAATCAAAGATGACTCACGTTTTCTATTTTGGGCCAGAGTGGGAGTGTCCTTAATTGTGTTCAAGAAATCCTGGGTAAAGCAAGTTCACTCAGGTGCTCTTTGTAAAAGTTTTCCTACCAAAACACCTGAAATACACTTGCTTTGAGGAACAACTGAAGGCTGCAGTCCTGCCTTTGCCATTATGTGGGTTGGGTTATGTCTTTTTAGTTCACCTCTTTCTAGTCCTCTAAGGAGACAATCAAGTCTCATAAGCATTTTATATACCCATTTAAAAATCCTAGGTTTTTCATGGAGTTTCTAATGGATTTCAAAGTAGGTTTCCTGGAACCCTAAGGTTCTACAAAGGTTGAAAAAGCCCAACATTTTAAATGGTACATTTATCTGTGATGAGACTACTTAGGCAAATTAAAATATCAGATGAATTTGCTGGAATTAGATGGATTCATCGTGATTGCCCTGGGTATTTCATGATCATGAGGTGTTCTTGGCAGTTATATATTTTTTTATTAATACAAAACGGGAAAATTAAAAAAAATTTTTTACACTTCAGTTGTTCAAGGCAGTTTCAAAATTGAGAGAAAATTATAATGAATAGAATGAGAGAAGCAGAAGCTAAAAAACATAAATACCTCCCTCCTGCTGACCCTAACCATCCCTACACACACACACGCACACACACCCGCACATATACACACGACTCATTCTAGATTAGGTGCCTGTGAGTGTGTTCTACCCCTTTCCATGTCTGTCAAAAGCACTTTATACACAGTGTTGTCAAGGACACTTGACTGTTAACTCCTCAAAGACAGGGACTGTTTGGTGTTCTATTCAGTATCCTCAGTGCCTATCATAGTAAGTGCTCAATAAAAATTGAATTAAACTGAATGGCACATTCCCTGCCCTCAAGAAAGTTATATTTGGAGGGAGAAATCATGTGCACAGCCAAGTAGAATATTAAGCAGATGTCCTCATGAGCCGTGAGGGAGGTATGAGTGGCAGGGTAGGATTAGGATGAATTGGATCTGATATGTAGATTGAAGAAGGCTCAGATGGGCCTTGGGGATTTCCTGGAGGCAGAGCAAAAGAGCAGCTTGAGCAAAGGAGAAGAGAAGGAAGCAAGGGCATTGAAGCAGTCACTCAGCGTGGCTATAGTGGAGTCCGTGTGGAGGGTGGAATGAGATAACAGCTAAAAAAGTAGGAGCCAGAATGGCCTGGAAGACCCTGTCGAGAAGCGTGGTGTCTATTTGTACCTTGTCAGGGGCTGTAGGAGGGTTTAAGTAGGAAGTCAGAGATCAGGGCTGTTCTAAAATAATCTCTTAGCAGCAGTGTGGGGGTAAGGAGGGACTTCATTATGTAGTCCAGGCCAGCATGATAAGGTCTAAACCAGACTTGTTACCCCTTATGTGTTCTCCCTAAACTCCTTGCCATGGGATTCAGAGCCTAGAGCAAGAAGTGGCTCAAGAAGAAGGAACAAGCCAGGCCCTGAGAGAGGAGGCCCAGCGGAGGGATGCAGCCCTCCAGCAGCTGCGCACAGCCGTGAAGGAGGTGAGCAGCATCAGCTAGGCCTCTTGATACTGTCTCCACAAACCTGATTTCTTTGTATGCTCTCCGTATCCCTACCCGTATAGGAGCCCCAGTGCTCAGAGGTCCCTACTGAGCTTTTTGTTTCGGACTCCTGACCTTGAGTGATCCGACAGCCTCGGCCTCCCAGAGTGCTAGGATTACAGGCTGTGAGCCACCACCCCGGCCCCTACTGAGCTTTTTGGACAGAAGAATGGGAAGGTGTATTGCATCATCCTTTATATTAAAGGCTCTAAGCCTGTTTCAGAAGGTCTGTAATTACTCAGGAATGTTTTTTGGATGTGGAAAGTCATTCTCTCTCCCTTTGTCTGCCCGTGGTCACAGGTTTGTGGGGTTGAGGAGGGAGGATTCAAGGAGACTGAGGGTTTGGTGGTCCTCATGCAGTAAACAGAGCTGTCAGCAGGGGGCAACCAAGTTCACTGGCCAAGTGCCTAAGAAGGAGTCTCCTAGAGCTGGGATTATCACATGGTCCAGTGTGGGTGGAGACCTGGGACTGGAGGAGGAACTCTATTTAGAGTTCTTTAAAACAGAATAAAAGTAGGCCGGGCGCGGTGGCTCACGCCTGTAATCCTAGCACTCTGGGAGGCTGAAGCGGGTGGATTGCTCAAGGTCAGGAGTTCGAAACCAGCCTGAGCAAGAGCGAGACCCTGTCTCTACTATAAATAGAAAGAAATTAATTGGCCAACTAAAAATATATAGAAAAAATTAGCCGGGCATGGTGGCACATACCTGTAGTCCCAGTTACTTGGGAGGCTGAGGCAGAA
>CAUYRT010035824.1:0-14175 GCA_963574885.1 Lepilemur ruficaudatus
CATAAAAAATTAAATTATTAGAAAAAAACCGCTCAAAAACTATCCTTGAAATTGGCCTTGTTAAAAAATTTTTTTTTTTTTTTTTTTTTTTTTTTTTGAGACAGAGTCTCACTCTGTTGCCCGGGCTGTAGAGTGCCGTGGCGTCAGCCTAGCTCACAGCAACCTCAAATTCCTGGGCTCAAGCGATCCTTCTGCCTCAGCCTCCCGAGTAGCTGGGACTACAGGCATGCGCCACCATGCCCGGCTAATTTTTTACATATATTTTTAGTTGGCCAATTAATTTCTTTCTATTTATAGTAGAGACGGGGTCTTGCTCTTGCTCAGGGTGGTTTCGAACTCCTGACCTTGAGCAATCCGCCCGCCTCGGCCTCCCAGAGAGCTAGGATTACAGGCGTGAGCCACTGCGCCCGGCCCACAGGCTTTTTTTTCATTAGTCCCTAAACAATACATATAACAGCTATTTCTATAACATTTACATTGTATTAGGTATTATAAATAATCAGAGATGATTTAAAGTATTCATAGGTTATATGCAAATGCTGCACCATTTTATATCAGGGACTTTAGCATCCTCGAGTTTTAGCATCCCCAGGAGGTCCTGGGACCAGTGCCCCACAGGTACAGAGGGACAGCTGTGTTGGCTTTGGCAGTCAGAAGTCCCAGAATTCACGGTGTATTTGTTGTCTTAGTCTCTTAATTACAGTGTTCTAAGATTTTTCTTTTTCCCCACATTTTTGCTTTTGCTCTTCACTAAAAGTTTAACTTCTCTGCCCTATATCTTGTCCTGACTTTAAAGATTTTTATATTTATGATGTATGGTAGTATCTTATTCTAAAAACTTAAAAATGTAATGCGATTTATATATGTAACTCTCTGGGTAAAGAAATTCAAAGAACCTTCTTCCTTTTTGAATTTTTAAGATATTATCTGCAAGTAAGATCAGTACCATTATAAGGCAATAGTTTTATAAACTATAAACTATTTCTCACCAAACAGTCATTCTGTTTGCTTTCTTTTTCTTTTTTAAATACAGTTGTTATGTAACGGAACTGTTTTCATCATCACTGTTATAAATCAGTGTTTAAAATGTATACGTTTTGAATTTTCTTGTTAAATGTAAATTCTACAACATATAGATTAGTAATTTACAAAAAATGTAAATTTTACTTAGATCATTTTTCAGGTCCTTTAGTATTAATGTCATCTTATTGTTACCTATTGTTACAAATGTATCAACCTATGGATTTAAATGTTTTTGTATTAAAAATTATTTGATAATAAAATTAGGAAATTTTATCTTGTGATTTTATTTCATATTACAGTCATACATGTCTTCTTGAAGAATAAAGAAAATAAATAGTATTTCATAGTTCCCCTGCATTTTTCTTTTGCAATGTACTGCAATTAACATGTAAACTAAAATCTGATTTTATATGATTTCATCTTTTAAAAAAAATAATTCTCAGTTTAATTGTGATGGTTAACATAGCAGCAGCAGTAGTAGTTGTGTACCATGTTACATGGGGACTGTGAATTCATATTTCATTAAAAGGGCTATAAACAGAGTGTGCCTTTGTTTTCTGCACAAAGACTAGAATGTAGTTATGTCGGTTTTGGAACTATACTGTGTGTCAATTTAAAAAAATAGCCTCTAAGAGTTGTTGTCTCACAGGTTAAATTAACATGTGAGAACCATGTTGCAAAGAATTTTAGTTAGAAAGTTTTAGAATATTTGAAACCAGTGTCTGCTATTTTGAACTGAATATGCTTGGTGTTTATATTTGACAGAGAACAATTTTTCTGAAATAAAGTTAGTAAAAGTATTTTCTTTGGAATGAGACAAACTTGGTTTTAAGGAGTAACAGAATCAATAAATGTTCAGAAAGAAGCTTCTTTGCCTTTCTCGTTTAGGGAAAATTCAGTAATGGAAATGCATAGGCCAAGCCAAACGGCACATTTTAAAACACAGGTTCTCATTTTTGCCCTCAGATCCTGGAAGAAAGCTTTCCATCAAATTCCCTTTTGGTTTTGTCTTTCCCCTTTATTAGGCTGATTTTGTGAAAATTGCTCACCCTGAGCCAGCGTTCAGAGAGGCTGCGGAAGAAGCCTGTAGAAGCATTGGCACCATGGTAGAGAAGTATGTGCTTTCCCTCCATCCCAGTGTTGGGTGACTTGATTTCATGGACTTGTGCCGTGGCAGTTTTGTCCACAGTGCTCCAGCAGGGTGGGGGGTGGGCAGAGGGAGGGCTGGGGGGCAGGCCATGAGCACTGGGGCTTGGGGCTAGATATTTATTGTTCTCTCAGTTGGTTCCCTGTCTATAAATGGGGTAATCAAGTTAACGCTGCCTCTTGGGGTGGCTGTGAGGATTCAGTGAGGCAAACGCAAAGGGATCATACAATGTCAGGCACCCAGCAAACATCAGTGTCCCTGGTATACTCATTATTTACCTTAAGGGAGGATTTCTTCGCGCGTTAGTAGCAAGCTGGAGTAAGTAGATTATCGCTTGGTTAAATTGCTATTGCACTGATGGCTGTGGGCCACAGGGCGAGAAGCCAGAATGGTACATGCACGGTGCCCGTGCAGTCCCTGTCGAGTTGGGATTAGGGGAGTCTGGGGAGACCATAAAACCCTGTGGGAGGGCCAAGGCGGGCTGCTGGCTGAGGCTATGGTGGAGTGAGGTATTTTAAGGGGTTCTGAGGTAAATGTGAATGTTTTTAAGCCGTTTACGAGAGCTCCATAATGCTTGTTGAAATAACTTAACGGTGGGCAGTGCTGTGTTCCGAAGCACTTAGGTGCGTGGCACCATGCCAGGCAGAATAGAGAGCTGGGGAGAGCCCAGGCTTGCCTGGCAGGAATTTACTGTGGGCAAGACTCTTTCAGACACCGGAAGCTGGAGGAGGAGGAGGGTGTTGGCTTCTCTAGTTAGCTGTGGCTTCCTGGAAGACATGCAGGATCTTCCACCTGCTGCTTTTCCCTGGGTTGAGCAGCATTTGCTCACTTTGGCACGATCCGTGCGACTTTTCCTACAGCCGTTGAAAATCAGCTTGAGGAAAGGGATAACACTTTACAGTGCAGACACTGGGCAAGCTGAAGTTGCTGGACCTGGGGACCCCTCGGGAGAAAGAGCGAGTCAGAGCGGCCGTGCTCTGAGCACTGTGCCTGCCAAATTTAGGTGCAGGTCTAATGGATGGGCACTCTTAATTTTGTGGGGAGACAGCAGGGAACCGCAGTCGGTAGTGGTGTCGGGAGCGTCTGTGATCTTCACTCACCATGAAGAGCTTCAATCTATTCAAAGTCAAGCCCTAAACCAGCATGCGCAGCCTCTCCTAAGCTTTGCGCTGTTTCCTCTAAGCACTGTGGCGCGTGTTTTCCTTTCGTCTGACTGAACCATACCTTAACTAACTCGTTCAGTTGATGTTTGAGAAGTCAGGATGATTTTAGGTACGTGTGGAAAATCGATTTATTTTCCAGTAGGAGTAGGAAAAAAGCCTAAAATTAGGTGCAGTTGTTGAGAATTAACGCCAAATGTAAACTACAGTATAGACTTTATCTCAGAGTCTCCCAACATAAAACGTGGTGGGAGATGTGCTTAGTTTCTGGAGCGGGAGCACGTGGGCCTCCTCTAAGCGGCCATCCTGCCGCTGGATGAGGCTCCGTGGGCGAGCGGGTCGGGAGGCACGGACACCACCACGCTCACTTTCTCCCTGACTCCCAGGATCCACACCTGGGGGCCTGGCCCTTGGTGAGTGTTTTTTGATTGGTGTTGACTACCTCGGTTCCCTTGGTGTTCTAGAAGGCCCCTGAGAACAGTAGCAACAGAAACCCTTTGATTTATATAAAACTTCAGCTTTTTGATTGTGAACTGGTGAACCGGACCATCCTTGAGTTCCTGAGTAGGAGGAACTGGTGGCTACCTCTTATAACCTTGTCCCTCCCTAAGGGTCCATCAGGCTGGGGATGGATTGTATCTAAACCCAGCTCACTGTTTGTTTGGCTCTGAGTTCCAGGGCTTTCTGGCATCTTTTGAGGAAGGCCTGGGTTCCTGCCAGGGGTCCTGGGGGCCTGGCTGAGGCCAGTGCTCAGCTGTGGGCCCTGTGCTCCCCCGCTTTGGCTAAGGGCAGGCTGGCACCACCGTCTGCCAGTTGCTGTGGCCCATTTAATCCTCACAGCAACCTAATGTCTACATCACTTGCCCAGGGTCCTGGGGCAGGAGCAGGGCCAGTCTTGATCCTGGGCGTGTGGCTCCAAAGCCGCGTCCCGAGCTCTCCCTGATGGTGTGGGCCAGCCACTATCACCCACGTGAGCACAGCTAGCCCATGCGCTGGGGTACTCAGTTCAAGCCTGGAAAATCTTTGTGTTTGTTCATCCTCTCTGCCGTCTTCACTCCTTTCCTTCTATTAAAAAAACACACAAATGGCCATTGGCATATTGATAAAGGGAACTAGC
The DNA here is from genome assembly GCA_963574885.1 of Lepilemur ruficaudatus. NCBI lineage: Eukaryota > Metazoa > Chordata > Mammalia > Primates > Lepilemuridae > Lepilemur > Lepilemur ruficaudatus. Next base: position 4,448 of record CAUYRT010035824.1, read on the forward strand.
TCTCAGATCACCAGTGACCACATTCCTCCCCTCCCCTCTTCCATGTCTGCTCTTCCTGCCCCAGCTGTTGACAGTGGATTTAAATTTATCTGTTCACCTTCCAGAACAGTTAGTACCTTGATGCTTTTTCTAACGGGCCGCCTGTCCCTGTACTGAATAGTTCAGTTTCTAAGAATGGTTATGCTATTCCTGCTCCCGATGAAGAATTAAAAAAACCACTCTAACTTTTGGCCTCTGGGAATGTGTATGCTACAATTGATAGAATTCTTTTGATGTAAAGTTAAAAATGAGGTATTAGGAAATACTTTAATTTTTTTATTTGTAATTTTTCTAGGTTGAACACAAATGTGGAATTATATCAAAGTTTGCAAAAATTACTAGCTGATAAAAAACTTATGGATTCCCTTGATCCAGAAACCAGGTACTCACTCATTTCTTTGCACCGGTTATGACTGTGACTCCAGAGGTGAGGTTGGGAGTCTCCCCCCAGGGCCTCTGCACTTGCAGGCCCCCATCTGGAATGTTCTTCCATGGGTATCTACACGACCCCTGCACTTTCTCTAAGAGTCCACTCAAATGGTGTCTCCTCCAAGACCTTTCCACCAGGTCACTTTTTCCACCAGGTCCATCCTTTTACCCTGATTTATTTTTCTTCATAGCCCTAATCACTTCCAGCGTTATATTATCTATTGATTTGTTTATCACTTCCGTACCTCACTAAACTGCAGGCTCCTTGAGGGCAGGACTTGGTCTGCTTTGTTCACTGCTGCATCCTCAGCACCTCCAGCGTTCATGGCATGTGATACGCGCTTCACCAAGGAATGAGCTCCTATAAGCAGTTGATAATTACACTTAGCTGTGTGCTCAGAGTTCCATGATTGATACTATCAGAAGACACAAGCAAATTGCTTTTATTTACTGGGTGGACGTCAAGATCCTTATAATGATTTGCTTTGGTTCATTAGATCTGTGGTCCCCAACCCCTGGGCTGCAGCCGGGTACCGGTCTGTGGCCTTGCTGGGAACCAGGCCGAGCATCACTGCTTGAGCTCCACACCATACACCCCTCTACCAATTCCCGGTCCCTGGAAAAACTGTCTTCATGAAACCGGTGTCTGGTGCCAGAAAGGTTGGGGACTGCTGCATTAGATTACATTTATTAATCTAAATCAAAAGAGCCTAATTTTTAAGTTAATACATAAGAATATTTGATTTGGACCTCAGTTATCTCATTTCTTTGCTAAATTAATTTATTTATAAAATAAGTATAATAGGGTTTGTCATTAAGCTGCCTATAAAATATTCATGTCATCACATAGAGATTAATTTGTTTTTCTTACCCATTTGTACTTGTTTATCTGTTTTTTATTTGGGGGACACTTCCTTTGACAACTTGACTCTCCCTCCTCCTGCTTCCTTCTCCTTTTCTGTCTCCATCTGGGGCTGTGACCCCAAGTGAAGCCCTATTCTACAGGTTCAAGTTAATCAAATCTTGCTATTTACCTAATATATGCTTACCATGCCGTACAAATAGCACAATGAGGTTCAGTTTTTGAGGGGTCATTTTCACCTGACTGGCAGGTTTGCAGGTACTTTGTCTCGTTTCATTTCCTTAACCCTGATGCTCAGGTGACCAGCAAGGCCGGCTGTGTCATCAGAGTAGTTGCTTTCATTGTAAGTTTAGGCTTGGGCATGATATTGCCTTCATTAGCAAAGCAAGTAGAAGTTGAATTATTATTAATTGTGCCAGATTTATACTCAGCTGGTACTGACAACAACAAATGTTGAAAATAAGGTTATTCATAACCTGACTTTACCAAAGATTGACATTTGCATGTTTACATATAAAAGTTATAGAGGACTGGCAGACTATTTTAGATACAAAGGACTTGTACTAATAGGATACATACCACATTTCTAGATGTTACTAAAAATGCGAATAAGAGTTTTTAAGCATTGAGTTGATAACTGCATTGGGAAAAATAAACTCAGTAGAATAGCAGTCGTCTATAAAGGAAAAGCAACTTGGAAGAAAAGAATTTGAAGTAATAATTATCGAAATATGGCAGTTGTACGTCATCAAGATTGTTGGCTAGCACCCAGAAAGAACTATATTTTAGAACCTTGTTTATGGTAACATGTAAGACAATGACTAAAACAAGCAATTATAGGTTTAATAAAGTATCTTGTCTGAGAAGTTAATGTATAGAAATAATAGTTTAAATTGAGTTACTCATCTTATTCTTAACGTAATCGCTGAAATACTAGTTCCATGAGATGTTCAGAAGTTTTCTCACAAGGGTCCCCTTGACCAGTAAGTTTGGAAAAATGATATATCAATGTATTTCTCTCCCCTTGGAGAATTTTAGTAGTTTAGGGTCTCTGAGAAGCCTAGCCATAAAAAAAACCCGTTTAACTTGGGGTTTTCCAAAACCATTACGAGCTTTCATGCATGCAAAGAGTATAACAAACACACACTCCAGAAAATATAATGGAGGGGAAATCCCAGTCACAAGAACAATGAAAGCTGTAATGCAGGTTGGTACAAACTCAGGAAGGCAGTGAGTGCGGAACCTCATCCACACACACACCTAGGAAGCATGCCAGGTGAAGACATGGAGAAACACTGTATTCTTAGAGAAGGAAGAGGAAAGATCAGCAGTGTTCTCTGCCAGTCTGTAGGTTTAGTGATATCCAATCCGTATCTAAAGAAGATTTTTTTGTTGTTATTACTTAAAATGAGGTCATAGAGAATGAATGTGCCAGAATAGGTAGGAAAAATCTGATAAAGAAAGCAATAAAAATGACTTAGAGTAAACATATTATAAAAATACTCTATTTAAATAACATTACATTTATGCCAGAATAGTTAATTAGACCAGTGAAAGAATAGTACAGTTTCAGACACTGACACAGATATATGTGTTTAGTTTGTCATAGAAGTGTCATTTCATATCTGTAGGGAAGGACTTGGTTTTCACTAAATTATGTTAGCCCAATGGAGAACCATTACGGAAAAAAAAGTTGATTAAAGATTTACATTTTTTTTTTAAGAAATCATAAAAATATTGTTAATCTTGGATGTGGAAGGTCTGTCTTGGCATGATACCAAAGTCACACCACAAAAGGAAAGATTGATTGGTTTAATCATGTAAAAATTTCAAGCTATGGTATGCCAAAACCCTTCCACATTAAAAGTCAGGTTACACAGATGCAACAAATATTACTTATATGACAAAGGGTTACTATATTTGCTATGTTAAAAGACCTTACAAATTACTAAAAAAAAAAAAAAAAAAGAAAGCAGGAAAGCAAACCCCCTTATAGAAAAATGGACAAAGGACTATTTTTGTGAAACTCTCATTTCAAAAAATAAGGAATAGGAACAGATGGTCATTAAACTTATACCAGTATGTCTTGGGCATAACACTTGTAATAAGTGTGAAGTGGCTGGAGGTGCAGTTCCAGAATTACCCTGCCTGAGTCGGATGTTGGCTTCATAGCTCTTTAAGCCTAGTGTTCTCCTTTGTTAAAAGGGAATAGAAAAGTACTTCATAAGATTACCATGAGGTTTGGATGAAATAATTCACGTAAGTCACTTTGCTCAATACCTGGCACATCATAGTCACTTACTAATGGGACCTGCCACCATTAAAGAAAGGTAGAATAAGGCAGAGAGCCCATCAGTTGACAAAATTGAAACGGAATAAGAATAGAGTTGTTCATGGTTTGGGATAATGGATGCTTTCTAGTTAAATGCAACCTGATAAATCTTTAAGGTGGACAATTTGGTAATATATATCAATGTGCATAGTTTTTGATCAATTTAACTTCTTGGAATTTATCCTAAGGAAACAGGATAAAGAGATGTATGTAACAAAGATTTTTTTAAATCATATCATGGTTTATGGGAATGGAAAAAATGAAAACATTCATGGTCCGTAAGACAGAACATAATACAAACATCAAAAGTCAAATTTTTGAAGAATAAAGATACGGAGAAATGTTCAATGTTTGTTATATAATTTTACAAGAAAAAGCAAGATACAAACGTTTATATAGTTGGATCCCAATTCTGCATAAGTAATATAAATTAAAAATAGATTGGGAAGAAATATTAGTACAAGAATTTTAGTAGTGGTTTTCTTTGGTGGGATTAGTGGTTTTAATTTTTTCATACTTTTCTATAATACAGTTATTGTATACAATATACCTATATTGTATAATGCAATAAACTTATATGGTAAATTCCCAGCCCCAATTTATCAATCTCTGCTATCTTTTTTTCTGTTATTAAAACAAATCGAAAATACCTTTTTTGAAAAGGAAGTATTGTCTTTTTTAGGCTGACTGTTTAGGGAGAGAGACCAATATGAGGTGGAGATGGAGGGGACAGCTTGGGGCTTTAGTGAAGCACCTTATGTTATTTAATAAGGAAGATAAATGACTAAATTGTTATCATGGTCTAGAATTTTCAGAATTTTAGAAGAAATGTAGGTCTGTTCATTCAAGGTGTATTTGACACAATAATAAGGAAGATAAATATATTCATTTTGAAGAGTCAAGGAAAGCCAAAAAAGCAGGTTAAATATTTGGTTTAACCTTCCTCCAGAAAAAAAAAGTAGTTTTTTAAAAAAAATATTGTTGACAGAAAAATGTGTTACACTTGAAATTGGTTCTAAGCATGAAGCATGATTAAAAAGAAAGCAAACAATTCTCATTAGCCAAGAAATTCAGCTTCCGGCACGGCATCAAAGAATATTCTAAATAGCTGCTACTAGTTGGGAGAAAAACTGAAAATCTCATGCAGAGAGCCTTTGAAAAATTGTCCAAGTACAATAACTATTTTATGTTTTTAATTATTGGGATTTGGATGGAGTTGAAATAAATAAGTAATTATTATAGTGGCTTTCACAGGTTTGTACTCTCTGAATAAAGAATAAGCTCTTACATGAAAAGCTAACCATAATTGTCAGCTAGATGTTTTGCCTGACTTCTAGGGTAGTAAGTGCCTTGTTTAAAACAAACAAACAAATTGTGTATGTGTGTGTGTTGAAACAACTTTTGGCAGTAAGGTTCAAAGGGGCTGATTTATTTAAAAACAAAATTGATTTTTGTTATATGTTATAACTTGGGGCTCATTTTATTTATAGGCGAGTGGCTGAACTGTTTATGTTTGATTTTGAAATCAGTGGAATCCATCTAGACAAAGAAAAGGTAAATCTTTTTTTGACTCTATTTTACTGACATTTAGTTGGTATCTTTGTTGCTACAGTCCTTGTATATATTGCTTGAATATTATAAAAATGCTCAGGTCTTTTATCTGTCATGAAATTCTTCTTTAGGCTGTGTTTGTAGTGCTCTCTGGAAGTTGGCCTGTCACCCCATGATAATTCAGGATTAAGAAAGACAAGACAGTTTTGGTGTTTTAGGTGTCGTGGAATTTCAATGAGATGGGCTGTCTCAGGAAAGACTGAATAGGAAAGCTGATGTCACTGAAGGTGGGAAGTACAGGCACTATCATTAAGACCTTTACGTGAGTGTATTTATTATATCATACATGTCTTTGACAGAGCCATACACTTTTGTTCTTAAAGTAGTGAGCACAGGTTTATGCTGGATGGATGGCCTTAGACCTCGTGCAGGCCCCTCGTTTTACAGATGTGGAAACCGGGACAAGTGATTTGTTCAGGTTCCCATCGTTCTAAAGCTGGCCACTGCTGTTTCTAGCACGTGGCATCCTAAGACACCAAGTATCAAGCCTCAGGGTTGGAAGAATGAAGGTTGGGGGGTACCTGACACCCCTGAAAGACCAGTCTGCCCCACGGCATCTCCCCGACCCTCCTACAGGCTAGACTGTTCCGGTTATGCTTTTTGGTTTTAAAGATAAATGTTTTTCCTAATAAATGTAGTATAATTAAGCCACTTACCTATGAACAGAAATTAGTTTATCACAATATCTTGGAAAGTAGAAGGCAAGGTCTTGGGGATATGTATCACATACAGTGGATATGATCATTTTGATTGGTGCGGGGTGTGGGGATGCTGGAGCCACTCACACATGGCTTTCACGGCTCAGCACGTGATTCCTGGTCTGACCTTGAGCCAGGACGTGCCTTCCCAGCAGCCCGTGAGGCTGATGGCTCTACTGTAAACTCACATTGCCTAAAGTGACCAATTTGCCCCTCTCCAAACCAGTTAGTTATTCATTAATACCTCTCTGTAAAACAAAATTCCGGAGTCAGGTTGTATTTTTTCCCTTCCCAGGATTCTCATATCTTAATTAGTGAACAAGTCCTTGGATTGTTCATTTAGACCTGTGTCTATCTGCATCCTGAAAACAAATCACCTTGATCCTTATCGCCAAATACCTGGGCTGTCCTAAAGGCCTTTGTTTTCCTAACGCTCATTGTAATTCCATCGGCTGAGCATTTGCCATTTTAAAGCATATGTTTTTCATCAACGTCTTCACAACACCTTTGAGGTTGGTACTACTGTGATTCCTGTTTTATAGGGAAAGAAACTGAGGCACCTAGAGATTGTGGGAGGTAATTCTGTGAGCCAGACAGACTCCAGAGCCTGCACTGCCAGCCCTGCCCATCGGCTTTCTGCTGGTCAGTCGTACCAGAAAGACTAAACACTGGATTCTCAGCATTGATTGATTTGATTGTTATTCTCCTGCCCTTCAGTGACTTCCCATTGTCTGGTGAAATTATAGATAATAAGAGTTCACACGTCTCTCCGAGCTCCAGTGCAGCTCAGCACACTGGTGCCCTCTCCATGCCTGGTGCCCTGTCTTCCTCCTGTGCTGCTCACCAGCTCTGCCTGGCTGAAATCCCAGGAATCCTTCGCCTTTGGGCCATGTTGTCTGGGAAACTTGTATCAGTCCCACCAGGTGGAATTTTGCGTTCATCTGAACTCACATTCTACTTACTTCACTCATAGGACATTTATCTTTAACTGCCTTTTATTGGTGATGCTGTTATTGCATTGCTTATCTAAATTATAGGCTTGTCAAGGACCAAGACCATGGATCATGGTGTTTAATGCATGCCAGTTTTTGACTCAGTGTAACATGGAATGAACTTACGTTGAATCATGATAATGCTAGCCAACGTTAATCAAGTTTGGTATCTTCAGAAGGAAGGTTGCTACTAGAGAATGTATTAATGGTTTCATTGTTTCATATAATCCTCATGAAAGATACTTTCAGAACTTTGCTGACAAATAGTGTATGTTCAGTTTCACCAGCATAGACATTGCCGCTTTTATCCAACACGTGTTCTTACGCATAGCTGCTCTTTCCCAGCAAGCACCTCCCCAAGCACCCATCAACATTAAAGATGCAACTCAAGTAGTCCTGCTGAAGTCCTCTCTCTTGTAACTTCCATGGCTGTTCTCAGAGGTGCTCCACTAGGACAGGATATAAGGAAGACACGTTACTTTTTTAAAAAGACAGATCATAAAATAAATCCACTAACATAACCTACAAATCATAAAGCCTATGTTCTTTCCAGTTTTTGTCTTACTTAAAGTTTTACTTTAAGGTCTCAAATGAATATAATTTAAAAGGTTAAAATTAATAGAAGTGTGTATTTTTAAACAATCATTTAATAAATAACCGTTTCATTGAATTTTTAGAGAGTTCAGAGTACTGCTCATTTAATTGTTACCTCAGAGTGACGAAGTAATATGCCTAGCAAATCATCGAAGTCAGGAAGTGAACTCAGTTTTTATTTTTCCAGGGATTTTACCAAGTGATAAAGTCTTCCAAATAATTAAATTTTATCACGTTTTAATTTTTTTTCATAGTAAGAAAGCTTTGGGGAAAATTTTGGAACTGTAATGTCATTTCCAGCTCAAGGTCGTCCTTTACGTTATTCCACTGGTTACCACTAGGGGGTGATGAGTGGCCACATCAGAAACGAGACACGCAAAGAGAATCTGGACTCAGGAAGGTGTTGGAGTCTCTGAAAACTTATTTTTCCCACGAAATTGGAATTTTTTAGAATCTGTTAATAGCTATCAAACCTCTCTCCCCTGAGGAAAGTTTGTATATGCTTTCACCTGAAGCTTCTCAGGAGCCCCGTCCAGAAACCTGTCAAGTTTTTTAGTAACGAATAACTGAAAATTCATCCCTCGTCTTCCAGGAGACCTGACTAATTGTGTGGACTGCAGTTTACATTTCATCTTAAAACATTTGTGGCAACCCCTTTGATAACGCCCATTGTTCTCAGGAGAGTGAGTTATAAAGGTGTGACTGCAGATTCAGCCTACACGGCTGCGCAGGCAGTGTTCACGTCCTCACCGCTGACTGGCTGAGGGCCTGGTGGCGGCGAGGTCCATGTGCCACGTGCTGGGGACACCGAGTAGATGGCAAGGCCCTGCCCTCTGGGGCTCCAGTCTGCTGCCCACTGCTCACTGCCGTTGTTCTGCAGCATCTCACGCACGTGCAAAACCAGAACCTTTACAACGCGCTTCCTGCTTTCTGGGCGTTCACTATGTGTTTGTGAAGAATTGTATTGATGACTTTCCCTCTGTCCTTTAGTCCATTTTTTAATACTGAGTATCTTTTCAAATTGGCCTTCAAACACTTATTTTTTTTTTCAGTCTAAACGTACTTTTTAAGCATCATTGAATAGATCTAACCATCCTACTGTTCTCTGACTCACTTAACAAAGGGATTTGTAGGGGGACAGAGGAGGATGCTGTATTTTTAACATTGTTAATTTCAAAGATTAGTTATACAACCTAGACATAAAATAGAACTCTAGAAGTTACATAAATTTCAAAGCATGGAAATAGAAGTTATGTAAATCTTAAAACTTGGAAACATTAGAAAACCAAAAGGATCATCTTTTTGTCAGGATATTAAATATCTGTCAAAAATACAATTATTATTTATAATGTATTACACATTTATAACAAATAATATATTCGGTATATTCCTTTTATTTAGTATATTTAATGTGTTACAGAATTATATAATTCAACAACATGTATATTGAGTTTTCACCTTTATAGGTTATCTGTTAAATTAATTGTGAAATGTTGATTTGAAATGCCTTTAAATAACTTCTGTTCCTCCCACATATAGCGTAAAAGAGCAGTGGACCTTAATGTGAAAATCTTGGATTTGAGTAGTACATTTCTTATGGGAGCCAACTTTCCCAACAAGATTGTGAAGCATCTCTTACCAGAACACATTCGCCACAACTTTATGTCTGATGGCGATCACATAATCATCGATGGTCTCCATGCAGAAGCGCCAGACGACTTGGTATGTGTATTTCATTCTCATTATTGTTTAGGTGGTCATTTGTGTGCTACTGTTTTGATCCAAAATTTAGAGATAATAATACCCTTAAAAACCTTGTAAGCCTGAAAATTTAACTTGTGGGATCATTAATTCCATAAAGACTTTGAATAATGAAAATGGTTTAACTACTTGTGTCTCATAAAGAGCTCCTTATTTTTTTTTATTTATTTTTTTTTTCCGAGACAGAGTCTTACTCTGTTGCCCGGGCGAGAGTGAGTGCCATGGCGTCAGCCTAGCTCACAGCAACCTCACATTCCTGGGCTGAAGCAATCCTTCTGCCTCAGCCTCCCGAGTAGCTGGGACTACAGGCCTGCGCCACCATGCCCGGCTAATTTTTTCTATATATATTTAGTTGGCGATTAATTTCTTTCTATTATTAGTAGAGACGGGGTCTCGCTCTTGCTCAGGCT
>CAUYRT010035825.1:0-13355 GCA_963574885.1 Lepilemur ruficaudatus
TTTCTTTCTTTCTATTTATAGTAGAGACGGGGTCTCACTCTTGCTCAGGCTGGTTTCGAACTCCTGACCTTGAGCGATCCGCCCGCCTCGGCCTCCCAGAGTGCTAGGATTACAGGCGTGAGCCACCGCGCCCGGCCTTGAATTGATTTTTATGAGTGGTGAGAGATAGGGGTCCTGTTTCATTCTTCTGTATGTGGCTATCCAATTTTCCCAGCACCATTTATTGAATAGTGTTTTTTTGTTCTCCCAGTGGATGTTGTTATCTGCTTTGTCAAAGATCAGTTGGCTGTAGTGAGATGGTTTTATTTCTGGCTTCTCTATTCTGTTCTGTTGGTCTATGTCTCTATTTTTGTAACAATACCGTGCTATTTTCATTACTATTGCCTTGTATACTTTGAAGTCTGGTAATGTGATGTTTCTAGATTTGTTCTTTTTGTTTAACATTGCTTTGGCTACACAGGCTCTTTTCTGGTTCCAAACGATGCGTAGAATTATTTTTCTAGACCCATGAAATATGACATTGGTATTTCAATGGGGATTGCATTGCTCATAAATTGGGAGAATTGATGTAGTTTCCATTTTCATTTTTCTTATTATCCATGCAGTTGAGTATTTTTCATACGTTTAAGAGTCACTCATGTACATTTTTTTTTCATACTATCTGTTTATGTCTTTTTTCTCATTTTCTATTAGGTCTTTTCCTCCTCAGTTTTAGAGTTCTTACAATTTAAGAAGATTAGATTATTTTTTATATGTAGTAGAAATATTTTCTTCTAACTTGTCATTTGTATTTGACTTTGCCCAAAGTTGTCATTGTGTATATGTGACATGTATATACCTGATTGACACATATAATCAAATGAAGTATTTTTAATTGTATCTGGATTTTAAGTCATAACTAGAAAGAATCTTCCCATTCTCAGGTTATAAGTGAATTTACTTCTGTTTTCTAGTGGATCTTGTGTGGTTTTCTTTTTTTACTTCTAGATCTGTGATGCCTTTGGAGTTTTTTTGGTTGAGTGGCTTAAAGTGTGGGTCCCTTTTTATGTATTTCTAAAGGCTGTCCAGTTGTCCCAATACGATTTCTGATAAAAATCCATTTCACCTCATCCCCCAGTGATGTGATGTGACCTTCTTCATATTACTAAAATTTTATTATATACTGGAATCTATTTTTGAACTTTCCTGTCTTTTTCACTGGTCTGACTATTCATGTGTCAGTTTCATACTACTTTGATTTTTGAGGCTTTAAAGTGTGTTTTATTATCTGGTAGGCCTAGTTTCCTCTCATTGATATCCCTTTTTAGGGCTTTCCTAGCTTTCCTTGAATGTTTGCTCCATATACACTTTAATATCATTTATCTATCTCTTAAAGTTATTATTTTTATTGGATTTTTGTGTTAACTTGGGGATAGACGTTTTTATATTGCTCTCTGTCTTAGTCCATTAGGGTTGCAATAACAAAATGTTATAAACTAAGCAGCTTAAACAACATTTATTTCATAGTTCTGCAGTCTGGAAAGTCTGAGATCAAGGCATTGGGTGAGGGCCCACTTCCTGGTGCATGCATAGCAGTCTGCATAGCAGTCTTCATGCTGTGTCCTCGGCAGAAAGGGAAAGCAAGTTCTCTCAGGACTTGTATAAGAACACAAATCTAATGCATGAGGGTTCTACATTCATGACATCATCTAATATTAATTACCTCTCAAAGACCCCACCATTTAATACTATCACATTAGGGGACAGGGTTTCAACAAACAAATTTTAAGTGGACACAAACATTTAATCCATAACATTTTGTCATTGGATTTAAGAATGTGATATTATTTAAATATACCTTTGTGTCTCTTCTTTTTTTGGAGTGTTTTCAAAGATTTTCTTTTGTAGTTTCTCAAACTTTTTGTTAAGCTTATTCAAAAATATTTAATTTATTATAAACACTTTTCTTTTCCATTAGATCTTCTAACTGGCCATATTTGTACACATGGAAGCTATTGATATCTGTTTGCTAATTTTAGACTCTTTAACTATTTGGATTCTTTCATTATTGTGTTAGTTTTATCACTGTATTCATAGGTTATCTAGAAAAACTATCAAATCATCTGCAAATAAAAGTAATTTTTATTTGAAGGTCATTATGCCTGCAATTGTTTTCTCTTTTTTGGTTTATTGGGTAATAAATATACCCAATAAAATATTAAATTGTAATGAAGTTAGTAGGCATCCTTGAACTGACTAGTGAGATGGCATATATCTAGTAGAGTGTTCCTTCATTTATTAAATGATTTAGTCAATTTTAGGACTAAGGAGAGTGTCTGTATATGTGTGTGCAAATTTCCATTTTATTATATTTCAGAAACTTAGGAATGGTTGTTGATCTTTTGTCAAAAGCTTTGCAGCGCCAGTACTTATAGAGACATTTTCTTTTTTTAATATAATTTTTAAAATTTGAAATGATTTAGGACTCACCAAAGTTGCACTCACAAAACTCACAAAAACTTTCTATGTATAGTTAACCCCATTTTTCTAGTGATAATATCTTAATCATGTAACATTGTCCAAACCAGGGGATTGACATTGGTATAATATTAGTAATTCAAATACAGATGGTATTCATATTTTACCTATTTATACATGTACTATTTTTGTGAGGAGTGTATTCTATGAAATGTTATTTCATGTATATATTTGAGTGACCATCACCAAACTAAACATAGAAAATTGTTTCATCATCACATAGAAGCTCTGTTGTGTTAGCCTCTGAGAGTCACATCTTCCCTCTAATCTCAACCATTATAACAATCCTTCTGTTCTCTACTCTTATAATCTTGTTATAGAAGTAGGATCATGTAACATAACCCTTTAATATTGACTTTTACTTTTTATGTGCTTTGTAGATTTATCTACTTTTTTGTCTGAGTCAGTAGTCTGTTGCTTTTATTGCTAATGGTATCACAGTATGGATGTACCACAATCTGTTTAATTATTAACTCGTTGAAGGACATTTGAGTTGTTTTCAGTTTGAGGTTATTAAAAATAAAGTTATGTATATCCCTATGTAGATTTTTGTGTGAGATTAAGTTTTTCTTTTTCTAGGAGAAACATCCAGGAGTATGTTTGCTGAATCATATAGTAAGTATAGATTTAACTTTATAGGACATTGTCAGTTTTCCAAAGTGTTGTAACATTTTACATCCTTCACCAATATATTAATATGAGACATATAGTTGCCCCACATCCTCATCAGTATTTTATATTATCAGTTGGTATCTCTTTTAAAAATATTTAGCCATTTAAGTAGGTATGCACTTATATCTCATCTTAAATTTATTTTTATTTTTATTTCTTTAATGGTTAATGGTTTTGAACATTTTTTTCATATCCATATTTGCCATTCATATAACCCCTTTGGTGTAGTATCTTTCTTCCTGTTGAATTTGGAGGGTTCTTTGTATACGTTGGATCCAAGTCTTTCATCTTGAAAATATGTGATTTGCAAATATTTTTTTCTGGTCTGTGGTTTATCTTTTCATCCTCTTAACAGTGTCTTTTGCAGAGCAAAAACTTAAATTTTGATAAGGTACAACATATTATTTTTTTTATGGATCATGCTGTTGGAGCCATGTCTAAGATTGTGTCTACTCCAGGGGATAAAGATTTTTGTTTTCCAAAAGTACTCTAGTTTTACATTTTAATCTATGATTCATTTTAAGTTAATTTTTGTATAAAATGTAAAGTTCAGGTCAAAGTTTATTCTTTTTCCTGTTAATAACCAATTGTCCCATCAATATTTCTTGAAAATTCTGTTCTTCTAGTGTATAACACCTAAAGATAAAAATATTCTGGTATCATTATTCAAATTTGGAAATATATAATTGATATAATACCACTATCCAATGTATAGATCTTATTCTAATTATTCCAAAATATTGTCTTTGCAGTAAAAAAAGATGAAGATGAAAGTAGTAACAATGAAGAAGAAAGAAACTAAAGAATAAAGGACAGGAAAGGAAAATAAATAGAAATAGGAAAAGAAGAGGAAGAAATTTTTAAAATTTTCTGCTACAAGATGATATGTTATATAGTCAGCTGACATGGCTCTACTGTCTTTGATGTGGAACATTTCCTGAGCCTCTCTTTACCTTTCTTGATATGGACATATTTGAATAGTATCAGCTAAAATTTTGTATACTATCCCTCAATTAGGTTTGTTTGGTGCTTACTCATGATTAGAATCCTTTATTTTTAGCAGAGATATTGCAGTTTTGATATTTTTTCCCCTTAATTATTCTTGTAAGCACATGATGTTTGTTTGGCTGATTATTGGTAATGTTAACTTTATTCATTTGTTTAATGTAGTATCTTCTAGGTTTTCCTACTCTACAATTAGTATTTTTTCTTGTTATTAATTTTTAAAAATTCTTACAGAGATATATTTTGACTATATATATCTTGTCCCTCATCAAATTTTTACCCATTAATTTAGCATTAACTTATTTTATTAATAATATATGAATTCAGCTCCTTTATAGTTTTATATAAGTGATATTTTATTCATAATTCTGTCACATTATGTATTTTAATATGTATATTATATTATTTTATTGTATGATTTTCTTTCCTTTTCTAGATTTAAAAAATTATTTTGGTATTTTCAAGGTTTGTATTAATGTTTAGGTAGTTACTATTATATTATCTTTTATAATGACATTAATACACTTAGGTATCCCTTATTTAATTGTGTAGATTTAAATGATATCCTTTGATGTCAACCTATTGTGTATACTTTAAAAGATGAGCTTATTTTACTTTACCATTCTCCCCTGCTTTTGAACCCATTTATTTAGTTGTATTGTTTCTTCTTGTCCAAAGCTTATAGGATTTATATCCTAATCTTCTACTCCTCCCCTTTCTTTGATATCATCTTATGTATGTTCCTATATGGCATTGGGCTAAAGTGTCCTCTGTCACCTTTGGTTGGATGATGTACTTCTTCTATTATTAGACAGCTTAAGTACAGCGTGTGAGTATAGTTGCTACCTGGGCTCTTGCATATTTAAAATTGTTTTTCTATAAGCTGTATCCTTAAATAGCAACTGATTTGATATCTACTGGGTTTTCTTTTATAAAAACTTCAATTTATTTTTGATCGACAAGTAATGATTGTATATATTTATGGGGTACATACAAGGTGATGCTTTGATATACATTTTCAAATATTGGCAGATTGATATTTTATTCATCATTATATCCATAGGACATTTACTACGACCTTATAAACAGCAGGTGATCCATAAGGGTTTAGCAATTGAGTAAAAGAATGTAAACTAAAAAAAACATCATATAGAGAGATGGAGCTCAATTGTATACAGATTTCTTAATCTGGAATGACAACATCTGTAGAACTTTTCAAAGATTTTTTTTTTCATAAGAATATGTAATAAACTCTTATTCCTCCTCCTCTAGTATGGAAGCAACTTGGTCCTATCTCAAACAAGTCACGTTTTGGCCAGTCCCACGTATACTCTCTTAGATTCAGTTTCTTCATTTAATTGGCTAAGTAATACTTCACCTATCTAACTATCACGAAAGTTAGGATAAATATAAATGAAAATCCACTATAAAATAAGAATTAAAATTAACCAAGGAATTTATTTCAAGAGAATGAATGCCTCCGTATAACTTTCTTTAATAGAAGAAAAGATGTACATGCAACATTTGGGATAACATCAGTTATCTAAGATTCAATTTCCTCTCTTGTTCTAGCAATTATTTTTTTTTAACCATCATCTACTCACATAAAGAGTAGATTTCAAGTAGCATGGCCTCCTTTTGAGATATAAAGATTCATAATTATAGTAATATGACAGAATATGCTTAGAATCTGGTTAGAATGTCCTACTTCTTGCTTTGCTGTGGTAGCATAGATCTGTTAAAAGACCACTGAGGCTTTGTTTGCCTTTGTCATATTCGGTTTGTCAACTTCATTTCATCTTCTGTTAGCTAAATGTAATATTGTACACTTCCTGTAAGAGCCATGAGACAAAGCATCTAGGTCATCCTTTCATATAGTAAGTTTTAAAAAATATCTTTCCTACTGGAAGGTTTCTCTGATATTATAATAACAGCTATACAATGAAATGCTATTTTGCCAAGTTGGCTCAGTGGATAGGAGGAATGTGCAGACTGTGCTTCATAAGTATAAGTAAGAGATGACTTCATGTAATTTTAATAACATATTAGGTGGTTATTTGAGTGATGCATTTTACATTTTTTAATACCTTCAGAGGGAGTCATTGACAATAGTGGTCACTTGTGGCTGCAATGTATAATTAAGTTTGAGTATCATGTGCATCAACTCATTCAAAAATGTGGTACAGCCCCACACAAGTGTGCAGGGCAAAAATCTGCCAAAAGGTATTATTTTTCAAGCACAGTGGTACTTTGCAACTGAATGCAAGCTATACTTTTTACAAAATTGCATTTCCAAAAGCTATATCATAGAGCAGATGGCCATAAAATCAATTGCATTTCTTCAGAAACAATGCTATTTGTAGATGCTATGCTCTTCATCAAAAATGTGTTCTCACGGTAGCTATAGAACAAAAAATATGTCATAAAACTAAAGCACTAAACCTTGGAAACATATAATTATTTGAATAGAGGGGACATACTCTCCTAATCGTATTATTTCAAAGCTACAGACATCCTAAAGATCAGAGTCCAAGTTCCTAATTTTAACATGAGGGAATTTAAACTTAATTTAATTATTTGCCCAATATCAACTATCTAGTTGGTGAAAAGTTTAAGACTAGATTCTAAATCTTTGCACTCTAAGCCTAATTACATTTAAACTAATTTAGAGCAACCTCCCTTAAAAAATATAAAAACTGAAGTTATTTACAAGTGAGTTCGTTTTTGTGAAGGTATATCATGTCTGGCAGCTGTTCTATTATGTTAGGTCTTACACCTGCACAGCTCAGATACAGTTGAAGGATTTTATTTTCAACCAGATTATGAGACCTGTTTTATTTGGAAAAATGTAACAATTGCCCGATATAAACAATATGCTTCAAATAATCGAAACTTACCCTTTTTATTCCAGATTCTGCTAGAAAAGGAGGGAAAGAATAAGAGTTACATGTCTATTTCTCACTAGAGTGGATATGACTAGATATTTTTAAAAACGACCTTTCTATTGTTACTTTTTAATTTACTCATTTATTCAACAAATATTTACAGAACTTTTGACAGGACTTGGTCTTATCCTAAGGATAAAACAATTCATAACAGTTTATTGAATATTTACTATGCTTTCAGAAAACATCATTTGAAAAGTATAGTGAGCTTATAAGGCAGCTGTTTTTCAGGTGGTGTGGAAAGTTTGTAGTTAATGCTACTATATGTCTTATAACACTCAAAGAAGTAGAAATGAGGAATTTGTGACTAGCACTTAATTCACAGTAGTTATTTTCTTTCCTTTCTCTCTAAAGCGACCATATGTGGTTATTCTGTTGAATGCATCAACTGAGATCCACTGTTTGCCATCATTTTTCTGAGGGCCTCTGTGAGGAACACGAATTGCCTTTAAATCAAGTAGGTTGATGTAAAGGACATTATTCTCAAGCTTCAAAGTGGTTATGCATTCGCATAAGGAAGTATCAGTCATGGAAAGGTCAGATAAGAAAAATTTTACATGAATCAATCCATGGGAGATTTCCTGGGTGGCCAGAAGATATCTGATTGCTCTGAGCCTTGATAGAGCTGGGAGGGAAGAGAAGTTTATATTTCTAATCTGGATTCTAGAAAAGAGTTTCTTCCCATGTGGAAGTCACAAAACTAATCCAGGTAGTGCAGAATAAATCTCTGACAGTGATTAGCCTGGCTCTTAAAAGAGAAGAATTTCCTGAGTGTGGGTCAAAGAAAGATGAAAGGCCCAATTTAGTGTCCAGAAAATTAAAAAAAGGTAATTGGGAAAGTTTTACATTCAGCCTTTTGATTAGTTAACAGTCTATGCAACAAACTAAGGTGTCTAAGGGCATGTTTGCAGGAGTCAGGATTCTGGAAACCATTTCCTACATCCAACACTTTCTTGTGGTGTTGTCTTACTGTTTCTGTGTTTCATATTATCTGTCACATAGAAATAATATGAATACCTATGTCTGGGAGTAATTGTAAGGATTAAATGTGTTGTTACATATAAAGTACAACAACATCTCAATATATATTCACCATTTTAATGTGTATTATTACTTGGTGATGATGATGACTATGATGCAACTCCTCTTTGATGTCTGATGCTTTGTAAATTTCTGAAGTCTACAAGTGAAGAGGATTGAATTGCTCTTGAAACCAGTGCAGTTGGAGTGGTTGAGAATATAGTCACATAAAGCTACAAATATTTTAGCAAACTAACACAAGGAGGATAACAAAAATTGTTTTAAAATAAGTAATAAAGTTTTAAAAAGTCAGAATCCATAGTAATGGAGAATTACCAAAAGAATTTCATTAATGAAAAAGAAAGAATGTCTGCCTGTCACTACTATAAAACTTTAGTACAGATAATGGTCAAACCAAGAAAAACTGATGACAAAAATAAGCATTTTTAAAAAAATGAGATAAATGAGTATTTAAAAATAAAAGAGAATAGAATTATCATTCTTTGGAGATTATTGAATTTTCTTTAAGAAAATCTGAAAGAATCTGTAAAATTAAAACCATTTGAGAGCCAATAAAAAAGTTAGAAATAAAACCAAACACACAAGGATTTACATATGTATCAACCAGAGCAAGGAAAAAAATATAATAAAGTATGCCATTTAAAATTGTGACAAAATTTATAACATTTAGAAATATATTAAAGAAAAAATGTCCAGGACTCCAGCGAAAAAGATACCATAAATTTGTATCCAAAACATGAAAAAGGACTCAACATAAACCATGTGCCAGAGTGAATGCAGAAGTGCCAACTGTAGTTTAAATAATTTATAAATTTAATACAATCCTTACATTAAAAATTCAGTTTGAGTGTCCTAGAACTTGAGAACTAATCCTCATATCAACCTAAAAAGTGTGATTTCATGATACTATCCAAGAAAATTATGAAAAATTAATGACAAAAATTAAATAATTATCTTATGTAAGATGAAAGCATGCTACAAAGGTGTGGCAATTAGACTTGTTACACAAACATGGACATAGAGAATTGGGTCAGTGAAATAATAAATGGCCAAGATATATAAAAAAGTGACTTTTAAACTGTGTGTGAAAATTATAAATATTGATATATAATGATTGATCATCCATTAAGAGAAACCGTTAGTTATCCAATTTATATTATACACAAAAATATACAAATTAATCTCCTTAAGGATTAAACAGATAAAGGTTAGAGATACTATTTTTAAATGGCCAAATATGAAAGGAAGTTTTTATGGAATTGGGTGGGAAAAAATTTCCTAAGGCACACAACAAATCGACTGAAAAGTGAAAGACTGACAGACACGATTGCATAAATATTAAAATTTCCGAAAAATTTTCATGAAGAGAAATAAGAACGAGCGACAATAACAAAAAAAGAACAAACAACAGACTAGGGATAAATATTTATAACAGGCAATAGATGTATGAAACATAGGAAGACAAACCCTGTGAAAAATAACTGGGCAAAAGATATAGGCAGGTAATATACTCAATGAAAGACTGAGAAGTGACCAAAATAAAAAGATGTTCAATCTCTATAAAGAAAACATAAAAAAGATCAATCTCAATAATAATGCAAATTCAAAGCAAAAAAATGTAATGTACTGCTTTCCCCATCATTTTGGGAATAACTTTTAATCCAGTTTTGGCAAGACTTAAAACTAGAGAGGATGTAAATTGGTTTAACATTTTTAAATGGCAATTTGGCAATATCTAACAATACTTGAAATTTGCATATTCTTTGTTTCAACAATTCCTCTGATCTGAACACATAGTCACACATATGTAAAAAGAGGGTAATTGTAACACTTTCATCATTGTTCAGAATTGAATAGAATTTTGAACAAATTATTGTGCTTAAGTACCATAGCAGACACAGTATCTGACACAAAATAGATTTTATGTTAACGTTTACTATAATTATAGCAGTCATTGTTGGTATCTGTGTTGAATATTTTCCATTTCTTCTCCAGATCTCTGCTCTCTACCTATCTCCATCTTGTCTGGGCCTGGGGAGCTAAATGCTGTGGTCTACAGCCATAGACCTTTGACCTTTGCATCTGTTTGGGTCCCACCAGCAAGTAATTCCATGGACAAATTAGAATAAAGTTGGATGTTTATGACACTGACTGCCTCCATACAAACTCGCTGTGGGTTAGTGCTTCTCTCCCACAAAGGCCACAGTTCTGGCCAGGTCCCCTCTCCACTTTCTGGTAGCTATTTCCAGTCCTTGCTTCTTCAGGCCTAGGGGTGGTAGGTAACAGCTCCATGCTATTGTGAGCCACCGTGCTCTATGCTATCCCTGGTCTGTTTCCTTAAGCCCCACTCACACCTTTGTAAATAGTCTCTATAAGTTAACTCTCTTCAAAGTACCCTGTTTCCATGCACCATTGATTATTGTCCTGACAGTATCCACAATATGTTATTTTATTTTTTCTTGCTGACTGCAATAGACTGAATGTTTGTGTCCTTCCCCAAATTCAAATGTTGAAATCTTAACCCCCAATGTGATGGTATTAAGAGGTGAGGCCTTCGGGGGATAATTAGGCCAGGAGGGAAGAACCCTCATGAATGCGATTAGTGCCTTTATAAAGAAGACCTCAGAGAACTTTCTCACTCACTTCCACCATGTGAGGACAGAACAAGGGAAGAGCCATATGCAACCCAGAAGACGGCCCTCTGCAGAACCCGGCCACTCTGACATCGTGATCTTCAACTTCCAGCCACTAGAGCTATGAGAAATAAATTTATGTTGTTTATAAGCCACTCAGTCTTTAGTACTCTGTTATAGCAGCCCAGATGGACTAAGACACTAGCAGAGATCTATTTTTTTTTTTTTTTTCAGGCTTCTGCCTTCTTCCCCACAGCTTTTTCTTCAGAGAAGATACCCTTTCCTTAACACAATGATCAATCTGGATTACTTTGAGCTAAACATGATAATTCTATTAACTGTGGGAACAATTGGTTTAGGAGTGGTTAATGGGATATGAAGGGAAGTCTAAAGAGAGGCTTCTAGAAAAAACTCCATGAACTTATAAAAAGAAGACATACAAGAAGTGACAGTTTTTTGGTATCAAGTCTGGGTGTGATGTCTGGCAGTCATGGGTAACCATTGCTGGAGCTCTGGAGCTGGCATGTGGCGCAGGAGGCAGACAGAAAGAACCTGGGCTTTTGAGGATGTGGGTAACTAACAAATTTGTTGATCTTAGGGATGCCTTCATGTGTGTATCCTCTTCTGTGAGATACTGCATTTCTCATTACTTAGCTCATTTTGAGTTGGCCTTCTCTTAGTTGCAGCTAAAGGCACGCCCATTGACATGAATACTATTGCACTCTGGAAAACACTAAAAAAAATAGGCTAATTTGGCTTTTATTGAAAATTACAATATTTATGATATTGCAAATATTTCTAACAGTAATTGTGCACAAAATATTATATGTATGCATATATGTATGTATATATGCTTTTCTCAACATGACCTGGGATTGCCTTAAATGTATAAACCTACATTAGGAAAGATGAACATTTAGGTCTTCTTCACTTTTTCACCATCTCGCTTTTTTACAGCCCATACTTACATGCTGTCCCTGGCTCCTGTAGAATTGCAAAAGGGGAGGAGGAACAGGACAGAAAAGGTCTTAATTTACTGGAAAAGTGTAGGCTGGCTTGGGAATCTTTTGTGTATCATATTTGACAAATGCTGCATTTTCTTAGGAGTTTATTTACATGTTTCTTGGGGAATTTCCCCTGGTGAGGGACTCAAGCTAAAGCTCTCCAGAAAGGCAATGCCTCCTCTGCCTTATTATTTATCTATTTCCACTGAATGTCTACATTTCATCCCTCTGTAGGAGTCTCCTCATCATGTGTGAAGTATACTCAGAAGGAATTCATTAAAGATTATCCATGTCCTCCTTTCTTCAGCTGAGTAAACATTTGGAAAATACACATTTTTTTTCTCACTCCTTGTGTGCAGAAAACCTGTATCTCTCGGTGATCTTTCTCCCTCTCTCAAGCAATTCTAGCTAGGATTCAGATTTTGAAATTTCAAGCCTCTATCGGTCCATATTTTCAAACTCCAAAAGATGAAGGCCAAGTTGTGCAAGCACTTATCTCAAGTTTTGCCTACTACTTATCTCCAGATATCTGAAAGAATGCTAGGAATCCATTAGGTTTCTAAAGGATTGGAGAAAAAGAATTTATTTAGAGGGAGACTTGGTGTGACATGTTTCCTATTCGCTTCTTTTGGGAATTGAGAGGGTATAACTTGCCACCTAACCCACGACAAGTCAATTATTTAGCTAGATATAACCACCACTTTGCAAATGGCCTAACAGTTTAACTTATAATGCACTGTTAATTGGCACATCATTGCCGCAGCTTTGAGACATTGGAGACGGAGTCTTCAGTTAAAATGTTAAGATGTGGAAAATTCCACCTTAACATCTTATTCCTAGTAATAGGTATGCAAATACATAGAAAAAAGACTGGGAGAATATACCAAAATGTTAAATAGGTTAATTTTAGGGAAGAGAAGAATATAGGATGGGGAGTAGGTCAAAGTAGCAGGGAACATTTAATATTTACACTATACATTTTTATTTCATTCACATTTTAAAAATGTGTATTCATGTATAATTTGTGTACCTGAAAACAACAACAAATTAAAACAAACAAACAAATAAAAAAAGAGATGAGAACAACTAGACTCTAGAAACCAAAACTATTGGAAAATAAATTAGGTCATCAGTTATTCAACAGTAGAATTGTGTCTTTTTGTATCATTACTCCTTGTACTTATGAACTTGATACATGGGAAGTTTAATAAATAATATGCCAAATGTAGAAACAAAAATGAAAAGGAGACCCAAGTGCCCGTCAATTCATTAGTGGATTGTTAAAATCTGGTATTTATTCACAATGGAATATTACTCAATTTTAAGAAATGACAGTGAGTTAGCACCTCTTGTATTATCCTGGATTAAGCTTGAGCACATTATTCGAAGTGAGGTGGCACAAGACCCGAAGAATGGGCCCCACTTGTACTCGCCATCAAACTGGAATTGACTGATTAACACTATGGTGCTCAAAGGGTGGGAGCGAACACTAGGGATTGGGGGGTGGGGGGTAAACCCACGTCTGAGCGACGTGGGGG
>CAUYRT010035827.1:0-17766 GCA_963574885.1 Lepilemur ruficaudatus
CCAGCCTGAGCAAGAGCGAGACCCCGTTTCTACTAAAAATAGAAAGAAATTAATTGGCCAACTAAAACTATATAGAAAATATTAGCCGGGCATGGTGGCGCATGCCTGTAGTCCCAGCTACTCGGGAGGCTGAGGCAGGAGAATCACTTGAGCCCAGGAGTTTGAGGTTGCTGTGAGCTAGGCTGACACCATGGCACTCACTCTAGCCCGAGCAAGAAAGTGAAACTCTGTCTCAAAAAAAAAAAAAATAGCATTGATCGAGATATTACTATGTGCCAGGCACTGTACAGGTTCTCATTTACTCTCTACAACAATTCTATGATTAGAGTGCAATGATTAACTCCATTTTACAGATAGAGAAACTGAGGCATAGGGAGCTTAAGCAACTTTGCACGAGCTAATAGGTGACCAAATGTGGTGCATGCTCTAGCAGAGGGAGCAACAGGGCTGTGCTGGAATGGAAAGTGTCACATGAGACCCAGGAAGCCTGGGGAGATGGTGGATTTCATTTGACCTTGAAGGAAGGGGAGCTGTCAGTAAGCTGAGGAAGCTGGGGCGTGGTGGGCGGAGGGTGCAGCTGAGCCAAGGCCAGAGAAAGAAGTAAGTGGGCGTCTGGGGCAGGCCAGGGCTGTGAGGAGGATGGGGAGTGGGGGACAAGGGGTGAACGTAAGCAGGGTGGCTCGCGGGGGACCTCGGACTCTGGGCTGGGAAGCTGGGCTTCGGGCTTGGTTCTTTAAGGCATCCAGGGTTGGTTTGTTGGGGTCAGATCAGAAGGGAATAAGAGGCCTCCTGGAGCCAGGTGTTGTCTTTAAGGGAAGAGAAGGGAAGGGCACAGTGTGCCGGGCCCACTGCCAGGTGCTTCCCATGGATGACCTCAGTTAATCCTCCCCACAGTCCTGAGGGGCAGGCATGGCTGTCACATCTTTGCAAACAAAGAAACTGAGGCTCAGAGATGACCAGAGGCAAGCTAGAGGCTAATGTGCATTGCGGGACCCCATGGCCTGGGGTGGGACCAGGCCACAGGCCATGTTTGCACAGTGGCAAGGAGGTGGGTGTGCAGCGCTATGAAGGCATCTGTGGGTGCAGAGAGGAGGGCAGGACTGTCAGGGAATGAAGTAGGGGCTCCTGGGGCTGTAGCCAGGGTCACGAAAAGTGCTAGAGCAACAAGGGGGTTGGAAGGAAGGAAGGGAGGAAGGAAGTGAGGAAGGACAGAAGGAAGGGAGGAAGGAAGGGAGGGAGGGAGGAATGGCAGAGCTGAGGGAGCCCAGGGTGCAGGTGGTGAGAGGCCCGTCGGAACTGGGGCCCGGGAGCTATCTTGGGTGGGCCCAGCCTGACAACATGGAGCCAGGCTGGCATGGCCCGGTCAGGATTAAAGTCAAGGCTGGTACCCCAGGGAGAGGCCTCTAAGAATTTCCCCCTGTTGGTGGGTGTGCAGTGGACCACCTTGGGGTCTCTCCTGGGCTCTGGTCTCCTTGTCTATCTCCACCCCTTTCCTGCAACCTCTGACACATTGCCAGCCAGTCCTGCGTCTCCACATAGGAGGCTCTGGAGGTCCCACAGACTCACTGGCCGTCCTTGCTGCTGTCCTCTCCCCATGTCCTCTGCATCCTATCAGCCACTGGCTCCTGCCCACACCCCTCCCTCAGATACCGCTCAAGTCCATCTACATCCCACAGCCCCTTGCCCTGCAGTGGGGCAGACCCTTACCCTTTCTCATTTCCCACCCTGTGCCAGCCAGATCCCTTTAGTTCCACAGCCAGCAAGCTGGAGCCCAGACTCCAGGGCCAGGCACCAGTGATGTCCTGGGCTTGTCCCCTGCAGTCAGCCATGCCTGTGATGTCTGTCCCACTCACCTCCCCGTGTCGCCTCTGGCTCCCTGCTTCCCTCTCTCTGCAGTGGAGCTGGGCTGGGCTCTTCCTCTGACTCCCAGCTGCACCTGCCCAGAGCAGTTCTGCCACTTGAGGGAGTGGTCTCGACATCCCCCAAACCCCATCTGATTCCTCCTCTTAGAGGGGTCCCTGAAGATGTCCAGGACGAGGTGGGGAAGGGGACCCCCAGAGGGAAAAGGCTGAGGCCTGGGGGTATTGTTCTGTGGGGATGTGAGAGCTCCTCATGACTGCCCAGCTTGTGCCAACAGTTCACCAGAGATGGCAGGTGCGGGGGCCTGTCTGGAGCCCCTGCCCACCCCACTCACTAAATCACTGTTTGTCCTGGTGGCCCTTCCCCATGCTCTGGCCCTTTCCCTTCCCCCTCCATTTCCCCCGCTCCCCCCAGTTGCCTGACTCATTTGTACCCCGGGGCCCTGGCCTCGGTGGGCAATGCTGTCACATCCTGCCCCCTCCCTGCCAGGTAGCACTCCAGAATTTTAACAGGAGCCCTCAGGAGGCAAGGCTGGGCCTCACAGGAGGGCTGTCTACTGGTGTGAACTTCGTGACCCTGGCAGGGAGGGAGTGAGGCTCTGTGAGGAGGGCTCTTTCGCTGCCTGTCAGATCAAACCCACAAGGGCACCTGCCTTGCACATCAGACTTGGGGGCCTGGGGGGTCGGGCTGGCCCGCCCTAAGAAGGCTAGCCCCTTAGCTCTCTGAAACTGCAAGCAGCTTTCACACCAGCCGCAACCGGCTCCCAGGCCGATGGGGAGGCTGGGATGGGGGTGAGGGTTGGGAGGAGGCTTCAACCTGATTTACTCAGGGCTTCGTCTGTCCGGCGCAGGCAGAGAGGAGGAAGTGAGTCAGTGGGCACAGCGATTCATGCCTCAGAATTCTGACTTTCCTTTTCAACCCACTGAGCCAAGACGTTTGTCCCAACAGGATCCCGGGGTGGGGGAGGGGACACAGCTGGCCTCTCACTCACCTCCCCTGGGCTCCTTTTTTTAGTGCCAGAGTATGTGGTGACTGAATCAGCTGGACACAGCCGTGTGTGAGGAAGGGACGGCCACGGGGGTTGGGACACACACAGGTGTCATCAATGCCGAGGGTAACAACTACTGCTGAGGGGAGGAGTGGCTGACTTGGGGCCCCAGTTTTGTTTCACCAAACCCGTGAATTTGCTATCTTTATGTCCAGTTCATATGAGGAAACTGAGGCTGAGAGGCGCAGGGCCTTGTCCAAGGTCACAGTCCCTCCAGCCTGGCTGGAAGTCAGTGCAAGTCCTGGAAGGTGGGTGGGGGTGGGGGCGAGGGAAGGCTTTGCTACAAAAGTGGAAACTCATGAAAGATTTGGAAGAACAAGTGGATGTTTTCCAAGGGACCGAGTGGGTGATGGGCATTCCAGGCAGAGGGACTAGCATGTATAAAGGCTGGGGACATGGGCTGGCCCTGTGTGTTGGTGTCATCCTGCTGGGAGTGGGGACAAGGCACTGAGACAGAGGCTGTCAGGGGAGGAGCAGGCTGTGGGGAGGAGGGAAGATGCTGAGTCCTTTCTGGAGGTGGCTGGTGACAGTTGGACCAAGCCTGGAGCGTGGAGGAGCTTGCACAGGTGTCGTCAGCTTGTAGGAAGATGGTAACGCACGGGGTCATCTGGGGAGGCAGGAGGGAGGAGGAGCACACACAGGCCCAGGGTGGGCTGAGGAGTCTTGCAGGGGGAGAGGGTGCTGGGAAGGCACTGTGAGGCAGGAGTTTAAATAAAATACAGAGGGAGAGGTCAGCAGGCCACCGCTGCCACCCTAGAGAGGTCAAGGGCATAAGCCCAAAGCAAGCACAGAGTTTGCCCATCAGAGGAGGCTGCAGCCCGAGGAGAGCAGGAGGTTTCACGATGACCCAAGCGCAGGATCCCCACTCCAGGGGAAGGCAGACAGGTGACTCCACTCAGAGGAGGTGGCTTCTAAGCTGTGGCCTCCTGGAAGAATGGGAGGTAGCCAGGATGACTGGGGGGCAGGTAGGGGCAGTGGGATGCCTGGTGGCGGGAACAGCAGAAGGCTGGAGGCCGGAGGAATCTTGGGGCCAGTGAGGAACTGCAAGGTGCTCCTGTGCCTGCGTGTGGCACTGGAAGGAGGAGGGGGAGTAGCAGGGTGGGGCCAGGTGGAAGGATGACCAGGGCTGTCCCTGGGATGGTGATGTGTCCTGAGAGCAGAGGGGAACCACTGGAGGTGCTAAGCAGGAGAGTGAGGAGGGCAGGTTGGTAGGACACTCGGGCGCCATGCAGATGGGAGGGAGAGGTGGCGGCAGGAAGGGCAGCGGGAAGCACCAGCAGTAATCCAGGGAGAAGGGGCAGAAAAAGTGGACAAACCGGTGAGATAGCAGGAAGGTGGACTCAATGGGACACTGCGATTGGCTAAGTTGGGAGCAGAGGAGGGGGAGGTGTTGGGCTTCCAGCTGAGGTGAGCCCCTGGGAGCAGAGCAGGCTGGGGACAACCTGTGGGTCACTTTCAGGTACCTTGAGCCACAATGCCTGAGGAACTTCCAACTTCCAGTTACTGGACTTGGATTCAGTAACTGAATCCACAGCGCTGGAACTTTGGAGGGCACTGATTCGGGAATCGGCACATGGTCTGAGTTATTAACAGCCAATGAGGAGGGGCGTGGTGGCTCACGCCTGTAATCCCAGCACTTTGGGAGGCCAAGGTGGGAGGTTCACTTGAGGCCAGGAGTTCAAGACCAGCCTGGGCAACATAGCAAGACCCCTATCTCTACAAAAAAAAAAGGGGAGTGGGAGCCAATGAGATGACTTTTCCCTAAATATCAGTAAGACATCATGGAGACAGGATTTCCCACTTTGGTATTTTAGTTTTTATTTCTACCTGAGCAGACAACCATGTTCCATGTATTGTATGGCAGGTACATTCCTACATCCATTAGTACCGCAGTACAAAGAAGGCAGCACAGCTGAGCACTGATGAGCCATGAGAATGTTGGCCTCCCATGGGGCAAGTCCAGGCTGGTTAGCCACATGGACTGACCGGACCAGAAGTATGTGCCATGGGCAAGGGACACCACTGTCATCAATTCACCTAGCCACTCCCACAGGGCCTTACTGACCCTGTCCCTACGCCCCAGACCAATCACAGCCACCGGGAGAAGGATCAGTATAGACACACACACTTCTCACACCCTGTCCCTGAGGAGCCCACCCTGGAAGGACATGACCATGGAGTCAGACAGCCCTGGGGATGGCTCCAGCCACACCCGGGGAGGCAGTCACACCTCTTGTACTTTGGGCATCTCAGTATTTTCATCTGCAAACTGGGAGACATCTGTACCTCCTAGGGTTATTAGAAGGTAACATACATAAAAGACCAGGCACATATATATAGTAGGTGCTCAAAAAATATTAGCTCCCTTTTCACATTCAAATATATAAGAAACATTCAGAGACACATAGTCACACAGGCAAACACATGTGCATGCATGAGGGTCCATGTGCACAGACACACGTTCTGATCAATATACATGTCTAGGAACCCTCCACCCCTAGTGGAGTGTCTCGGAAGTTAGTAGAAGTGGGGTGGGGGATGGGGTGGGGTAAATGAAGCCCCCCACCTGCCCAGATTTCCCACCTGAGCACAGAACTCTGTCCGTAAGCAGGCTTCTCCCCAGGAAATGGCAAGGGCCCTGTGGGGTGGTGACTCAGCCGGGCTCAGCTGGGGCTGTCTTTATCACGTGGCCTCCTGAGCTCAAAGGGGCCACTTTGATATGAGACAGAGAATGCTGAAGAGCCCAACAGAGTCCTAATTTCCCTGGGGGGGGGGATGGCCCCCGGGGGCTGGGGCAGGGCGTGGGCAGCAAGGCTGGGGCAGTAGGCGTGGGCCTGGGGAAGGCTAGAGAAATAGAGAGAGAGGGTAGGCAGGCAGGGAGCTTCCCCAGTGTTTGGGGCCTGCTCACCACACCCCCATGGGGGTCACTGCCCACTGATCTCCAGAAACCCTCTGCTCTTTCCCTCCTCCCAACATTCGTCCCACCTGTCCCTGAAGTCCCAGTCAAGTCAGTGCCCTGGGCCTTCCTCACTCACTCTCTCCCTCCCTCAGCCTCTGCCCCTGCTCAGCCCACCTCACCCCTTGTCCAAATTATTATAGCGGCCACCTCCTGCCCCTGCCAATCTCTCCTGGCAATGTCAAATTCATGCTATAGCCAGAATGTTCTTCCTGACAGCCCCCCTTGCCCCATAAGCACCATCCCTAAAATATAATGCAAAGTGAGTTCAGCCTGTTTAAATTTGAGAACTTCCAGAATGGGGGGCCAGGATGAGACCCCGGCCTCAAAGATAGCCCCAGGATGACTCAGCCCCAGGTTGGTAACTAGTAGGCTGTCAATGAACATTTGGGGCTGGTGGATTCTGAGCCAGGGGAATTGCCTAGACCTGGCCTACATCTGGGTCACAGAAGGAAATCTGATAAGCCCATTCAGCTTCCCCACTCCTCCCTCCCTCCCTCCTCCGTAATTTGCATTTTCAATTCAAGTCTGAGATACAGACCTGAGTCTTAGTTCAACAGCAGAGCTTTGGTCCACTTGGTTCAGAAGATACTAGAAACCCTGGCACCCAGTGGGTGCAGACTGGGGAATAATGATGGGTTTTCTCCAGTCGTTCCATTTCACAGATGGGGAAACCAAGGCCTGGTGCAGGAAGGTAAGTGGCCCAAGCTGAGAAGGCAGAAGAGAGCCTGCCTTCAACCAGTTGCACCCCCTCTGTGTGCCTCGCATCCACACACCTGCCCCTGGGAGGTAAGGGACCTGAGTGGTGTGCTCTGGGGCTCTGGGGCTCTGGGGCACGGAGATGGGGTGTGGGGAGAGGGCAGGCAGAGGAAGGCTGGTGCAAAAATAGCATGTGCTAAGTAAACAGAAGCCGCCTTTACAGAATATTGACATTGTCCTTGTCCTGGCTGGAAAAACTTCACCGGGAAACAGCGCCAACCCTTCTGCCTTTCTTTTCCCCAGAGACTCCCTCTCACCACTCCTGTCTTTCCCCCTTGTCCAGATACTCCTCCTCCAGGAAGCCTCCCTGGCCCTCCAGTAGGACTCACAGTTTGCACATGGTTATGGCCACCTGCAGAGGCAGATGGATGCCATCCAAGGTTCGGTTTGAATGTCAAGACTGATGACGCCACTCGCACGCCAAGAGGGTATGAAAAGTTTTATTATTGACATAATTGAGGTCTCCAGGGAGAGCAGGGCCAGCCTCTCAAGCGGGTCCCAAATGGCTTGAGAGAGCCAGGGAGGAGATTGGCCTGGGTTTTTATTGTGGTCAAGGGGTGAGTGTTCTTGCCCAAAGGGGCTTGCGGATCTCCTTCCCCAGATGCCAAGGGAGAGAGCACCCAGGATTTCTTATCAGCTTGCCCAGGTGTGGGGCGCAGGGGGCAAGGGAGGGGTGAGGCTGAAAGCAGCAAAAAATAGACTGAGGCTCTTCATTACACATGTTATTCTTGTGCCCTTGTTTCTCTGTGTTTCTAGGTGGGTCCTTTGCCATGCGGAGAGGTTTACAGATAAACAGCTGACAACATAAAGTCAACTGAGAGATGAGACAAGGCTGTAGATGACAACGTCACTGATTTGGACCCTTGGATTTGAGCCCCTTGGCATGATGTTGGGATTTCTCTTTTTCCATCTCTCTGGCTCAGACCCTTGCACTCTCCACACCTCCCTCAGCCCCCATTCCATCTCCCCAGCTCTGTCTGACACTCCCCCACATTCTTTAGCTCAGCCCACCCCCACCAGTCACCCCTGCTCCGCTCCCACATTCCCTGTAGACACTCCCCTGGAGTGGAAAAACCATCCCTCATCCCTTTCCTGCTCCCAGTCCTGGGATCGGACATGCTGGTCATTCCTGTTTGGGATGGCCAAAGAGATAAGGCCTGGCATGGGGCCGATCTGTCATCACAGGAGTCTCAGAGCTGTTTTAGGCAGGCCCCCTGACCACACTGAGTGTCCACCCTGGGCCTCTACCCTCCTGGCCCTAGCTATCTCCTTTTCTCCAGGAACAGGGTGGAAGACTCAGGAGCCAGCCTGGAGAGCAAAGGTCTGTTCAACTTCCATCCAGGTCAGCTTCCTGTTCCTTGACCCCAGATGTCTCCTAACCCCTGGAGACCCTAAGCCACAAGGCAGACCATGAAGGAGGCCGGGTGGCTCTGGGAGTCACAACTTGGGAACAAATGCTGCCCTAAGGGCAGTCATGGACAAGTGTCCTCTCCCCAAACCCCAGAAAAGCTGTTATCGCAGCTGCTTTTGTTTAGACATATCTGGCTGTCTGACCAACATGTGCCTGGAGTTTGTCTCTTAAAGACACAGCTGTGGTCAGTGGCTTCCAGTCCTAGCTCTGCCTCCCATAAGCTTCCTGACCTTGGACATCCAGGCAACCTCCTGTGGCTCTGGTCCCCCGTAAGTCAAAAGAAGATGATCATCCTGACCTCGCAGGGAGGCTGGGAGGATGAAGTGAGTCTGCTCTTGAGATGACTTGTAAACTATACAGTTAGGCTGGGGCCCTTTCCCAGGCTCTGAAGCTAATTTTTA
Source organism: Lepilemur ruficaudatus (assembly GCA_963574885.1). Taxonomy (NCBI): domain Eukaryota; kingdom Metazoa; phylum Chordata; class Mammalia; order Primates; family Lepilemuridae; genus Lepilemur; species Lepilemur ruficaudatus. Next base: position 8,436 of record CAUYRT010035827.1, read on the forward strand.
CTCCTAATTCTTTATTCTATTCCTTAAAGAGAGCCCCCAAATTGCACAAGCTTCAGGCTCCACCAAACCTGGATGTGCCCAAAGTACTGTACACAGGTTAATTATTAGCATAAGTGGGTAAGAAGGGTTCCAGGGTCAGATCACACAGGATTCGACTCCCAGTTGTGGGACCTCTGGCAAACTGCTTACCCTCCCTGAGCCTTCGTTTTCTCATCTTAAAACAGAGATAACACCTCAAAGATTGTTGTGAGGGTTTAACTTATAATATTTGTAAAGCACTTAGCATAGCTCCTGCTGCTTAATACACGGTCATTTTTTCTTATTTGAAAATATGTAGAGAAAAGGAAAATGAGTTTTTGTGCTGCAATAAGGGAAATCTGAGTTAGACTCAAGAAAATAACACAGTGACCTCTTGAAGTTCCCTTTCAGTTTGACTCTTCTGCGGATAATGAGATCTTTAGGCCCCGCCCACCTGCCGCCACCTGGTGCTTCCCACTGCACACCTGTAGGCGGTGGCGTCCCAGCCCAGTCTCCAAACACTCATTCCGAGCTTGGGTGGGAGGAGGGGAACTTTGGGATTCTGCAGGGCTGGGCCCTGAAGGCAGGAGGCATGAGAACGCATACAGTCTGGTCCCAGTTCCCAGCCACCCCGTGCGCTCTGAGAAGGAGGCGCTCGTTCCACATCCACAGTCTCATCCTGTGATACCAAAAGGCGCGGCCCTTGGGGAAAAATGGGGTTTTTTTGCTAATTACAATTAGCGATATTGTTATTACCACCGCTAACTATCCGTCCGGCTTGGCTGAGAAGCCAGTCTCAGCTCGGATCGGGGTGGGTGGGGCGGATTGGCAGGAGAAATAAATCTCGACAAAGACAGCGAGGGGGCTGGGTGAGAGGAAGAACGCCCAGAGACCGCCAGCCACCTCTTTGGGACTCACAGCGCTGGGGAGGCGAGTCCAGCATTCCAGCCAGCCGCGGACGGCGGTTCGCAGATGCGCTAACGCCAGTTCTCTCCAGTCAGGCCGGCCGAGGTGGCCGCGCCTGGAACGGCCTTTCCAGCAGCAGTAGCAGCCGCAGCAAGGAGCTGGACAAATCCCACCCACGGCCCCGCCCGTCCAATCCGTCTTGCTCGGGAGGCTACGCTTCCCCTGAGAAGCGAGGGGCGGAGAGGGGAAATACAAGTCTTTGGGGACACCCGACAGGTGTTTGGGGGAAAGGGCGGAGCCGGGGTAGGGAGGATGAGGAGGGAGGGGCGGTGCTGCCCCTTTAAGAGGCGGCGGCCGAGCCGGGACCTTTTCTCTTTCCCCGGAAGGAAAGCGGAGCCCGGGCTGGGCGCGCAAGGTGGGGAGGTGCGGGACTGGGCGTGGGGAGGCGGGGCGCGCGCCGCGGGGACCCCTCCCTCCGGTCCTCCTTGCGGTCTGCCGTTCTGCTTGCCAGAACCGCGGCGGAGTCGGGATCGAAGGCGACAGCGCGGCCAAGGGGGTGCGGCCGGGACAAGCTGGAGGGCCGGGTGCCTGGGGCAGGGGCGGCGGTGACCCGGTTGCTGGGGAGGCGGGAGAATAGACCCACGGACCTTGGAAGGGGATCTGAGAGCGCAGACGCTGAGCAGACGTGAAACTGACCGGAGCTGGGAGCAAGAAACTGGTCGGCACTACTGGGCTCCACCGCGCGGCGGGTTCCAGTGCCCTTTGGCGGTGCGGGGAGCAGGTGAACAGGTCCTCACTCCCAGCTCGTGCCCTCACGCGCTCTCGCCCGGGTCCCCGCTCCGGCTCGCAGCCATGGGCCCCGGCCCCCGCCGCGCGCCCGGCGCCCCGCGCCCGATGCTCTGCGCGCTCGCCCTGATGGTGGCGGCCGGCGGCCGCGTCGCCTCCGCCTTCAACCTGGACACCCGATTCCTGGTGGTGAAGGAGGCCGAGAACCCGGGCAGCCTCTTCGGCTACTCGGTCGCCCTCCATCGGCAGACGGAGCGGCAGCAGCGCTACCTGTAAGTAAGGCTGGCGGGGGTGGGGTAGGAGGGAGAGTGTGTGTGCCGGGTGTGATCGATCCGGAGCTGAGTCGGAGCCTGGGCCCGCTGCTTTCCAGGCCGGCTACTGCTGGCCCTGCTGAGCCAGGATTAAGGGGGCGGGTACCTGGGCAGCCCTGCGGCTGCTGGGGCTTGGCGGGAAGTGGAGGATTGGGTGTGGGATGGGGGGCAGTAATTATTGGCAAGTGCTGACCGGGCTAGAACCTGTCTAGACGCCACCCCTCCGCCCTTTAGACCTCTCCCGCGAGCGGAAGTGGGGTCCAGGTTGCCTGAGGCCCCTCCCATTCTGCGAACTGAGTACCAGAACTAGCCTCTTCTCTCCAGGCCTAGGAAGTAGGGAAAACTGGAAGATAAACACCTAGCGGAACCCCCTTCCCCTACGCTTGGGAAAAACCCATGAGCATATACGTTTAAGCACACCACCCCCTTACACCTCGCTTGTAATCTGCGGCCACACCAGCCACACCCTCTGCAGAGCCAGACTGAATGGCCTTCTCAACCCTTGGCTGTTGGGAAGTGAGGCGATGGGTGAGTCTGGGCGTTTGGAGCTGTCCAGACACTGCCTCTGACCCCCTGCGGGTGGGGGGACTAGAAGAGAGTGGAGGAGGAGCTGTCCACACTCTGGCCTGGTCTCCTGTGTCCACCCCCAAGCAGTGGTGCTCTCCCACCAGACATCTTCCCTGCATTCCACAGATTCATGTTGAATCTTCAACCCCGAGTGTGTTTGTTTTGGTTTCAAGAGGAAAATAGTGTTTTTCTCTTTCTTCTGTTCTCCTTCCCCAACAGCTGCAAGGAGAAGGAGGGGAAGAGCCATGCGTGGGGCCTGGGGGGTGGGGTGGGGAGGGTTGCATTCAGCTGTTTGGGTCCCCTACCCAACCATAGGCACTCATGCCCAGGGGGTCACGTCCGGGTTTCAGAAGTCTCTCCGCCATGGACTCAGAGTGTGCTCAGTTTGACAGTTGGGGGAAGAAGGTGACAGGGGGAGATGAGGCTGCCCAGGGAGGGATGGTGGTCAGGATAGGTCAGGTTGGTCCCATCCACCTCTTTGGGCTGGATGACCCCAGCTGGCCTCTGACTCCACTGAACAAGAAGACGTAGTCAGGTGAAGGTTGCCTTGAAACCTCTCCCTACTCTGACTAGGGCCTGCAGAAACTTGTGGAAGTTGGGAATGTTCAAAGTCCAAACTCTGCCCAGCCTTGGCCTCTGCCCTGCCTGCCCAGCCTCCCTACCCGGACTCGGCCTCCACTGCCACTCACTTTTGCAAAAGCCCGGGCCACCACACCCTTCCCAGCCTGGCCCTAGCAGCTGCCACCTGGCCTTGGCCAACCCTGCACCTTTTGGAGCTCCTGAGTCACCATTAGCACAAGTTTCTATGTCAGTGCTCTTTCTGCTGGAGCCCAGAAAAAGATTTTTAGATTTTCGACGCCAAATCTGCATGGTGTAAGGTAACACAGGCCTAGAGGGGATCTGACTGGAAAGAATGAGTAAATAATGATTCTGCAACCCCTCCCCCCTTAGTTATGTGACCTTGAGCAAGATGAGTTCCCTTTCTAGGCTAGTTTTCCCCAAAAGAGGGTTGGACCTGAATCTGCATGCTGCCTCCTACCTCTTTTGGCCTGTGAGAGGCGACTTGGCATCGTGGAGGAAGAAAAGGCTCAGAAGTCCCATGGCCAGGATCCTGTCTTGGATCTGTCACCAGTACCTGGGCCTTAATTTCCTCACACATTGAAAAGGAAACATGTTTTCTTCCTGGATGTTACTGGGGCCTTAATGAGGTCATGTGTAAACTCCCCTGCACACGGCCATCTTTCCAAGGAGTGCCCAAAGGCTCTTGTGCTGAGGCGAGGACCTGGAGGCACCCCCATTACCTACAGGCCCCACCCAAGGTGGCAGAGCAAAGGGGTTCTACTTTTCTTCCTGGACAGCTATCGATGGCATTAGGTTTCCAAGAGCCCAGAAGTTTCTAAGGCTAATGAACCTCCCAGAGGCAGGTAGTTCTACATAGGGTTCTGAGTCCTCCCCTGGGTACTCTCAGTCTTTCCTAGGACTGGTTCATCTCTTCATCTCACTGAATTCTGCCCCGTGGTTCTTTGGAGGATCCAGCTAGGCCAGCTGGGCTTAGCTGCAACCAGCTGTGTAGCCAGATGTGAACAGCTGCCTCAGTGCGCAGCTCAAGGGAGCTGGCAAATCAAACTGCATCCTCATGATCAGTTAGCCTCAAAGTCTCTTTGGATAAGGGGGGGTGGTTCATGGTCCTGAACAGGCTCTTAGCCTGAGGTTCTTAGGTTTTCAGGAGACGCAGGGACCCCTGAAAGCATATGAAAAATCATGTGTGTTTGTACATTGTCTGGGGGGTGGGAGGAGGGGAGAGCACAGCTTTCAGGTTCTCAAAGAAGGCCTTGTTCCAGAAATGGTTAGAAACCCAAGGTAGACCCTCTTTGCTGCCCCATTGCCTTCATCTCTGGGCTGGGGTTCCCTGCCCACAACATAGGAGGCTCTTCCCACTCAGACCCCAATCTCCCAGTCTCTGGAAGTGAGGGAGGAGGGGCAGGCAGAGGACCAAGGTGCTTTGAGCTTCTTGGCAGGATGCGTGAGGGCCCCTTGGAGGGAGAGGGACTGCTCTCTGGGAAGTGGTTACTGACACCCTCCCCCCAGAACCTGCTCCATTATTCCCTCCTGGGAATCCAGGTATCCTGGTCTGGCCTGCCCTCATGGGCTATGGGGGATACCTCAGAGCCCTCTCTTCCTTTCACCTTTGCTGGGAAATGAGGGTGTCTGGGAAGCCTAGGGCAGGAGTGGCTGTGGCTCTTGGAATGAGGTCATGCCTGAGGTAGGCAGGAGCCAGGCTTCCCTGCTATGCTGTCCTAAATCATGTTTCCCCGGGCAGGGCGGGTGCCTGGCAGCCTCCAAGGCTCGTGCCAGCAGAAATGGGCACAGCAGCTGTGGCTGCAGGCAGAAGGCCTGCACGTGTGTGTCCTTTTCCTCTGGCTCTCTCCAGTGACAAGCCAAAGGGTTTCCAGTTGGGCTGGAGGTCAGGGAAGGCTGGTCTTGTAGGAAAAGTAGCAGCAAAAGGGGCTTGGTCAGAGCTAAACAAGGGAAGAAGAGGATGTCCCTTACAGTGAGAGATTAAGGTTAGATGTTGTGAGGGATGCCCTACGGGGTCAAATATGGAAAAAATACTAAAGAGCCAGGGAAGAGGAGAAGAAATAAGAAAAACAGTCTTGTTCTTTCTTATCTGAGGCTTGGCCAGGCCTCTTTCTCCCGGCCTTTCTCATTCTCTCGCTCCCTACAGCTTGTTGCTCTGGTTCTAGGGCTGAGTCACCAGAGGGGAGAGGGGGCTGGATGTTCAGTGAAGGAGGAGTAGGGGAGGCTGGGGAGGGCTGCAGCTTCAGCTACCATAGGAGCAGCCTCTGGGGAGCTGGTTAATTCGGGCAGCAGGGCTGGCACAGAGCTGGATCCAGGCATCCAAGAGCTGCCCCCACCCCTACCCTGGGGCTCAGGGCTAGAGCAAGTCCCCTCCCCACCTGCTTCCTGGCCTGGGAGGGAAGGGAACACAGGTGGCTAGTTACCCAAGCAGTAAGGCACAGGGGCCCTGCTGGCCTGTGTGCTGGATAGATCCTCTGGTCCCCTCTGAATCTTCCCACTGGAGCCACTGAACACTCTGAGGTGAGGGTATCTGGGAAGTCAAATCTTATAGGCTGTTTCTCCTAGCATCACCCCACCCCAGTGCTCCCCAGGGGCCTGATCTTTGGGGTGAGGCACCCTGGTGCCCTGAACTCTCCTTGGCCCCATGCTCCAGCCTTCTCTGATTATATTGCTTTCCGCTCGGCTGTTCCATTAGCTGTGAACTACCGAGGGATGAGTGCCTGGGCAGGGGTGAGGAGGTGCTTTTCCGGAACTTGGAGCTCAGGGGGTTCCCCAGAGGCCAGGAGGGGCTGTCTGGCTGGAGCCATCAGAGGGTGAGGAGGCAGCTATTTGAAAGCCCTTGAGAGGTCATTTTACCCATCCCAGTACCTCCAGGGGGCTGGGGCTCTCTGCTCCCCCCAGTCCAGCCTGACTCCAGGAGAGGGGAAGCCCAGCTCTCATCTTCCTTGTTCCAAGAACCCCATCTAGGCCTCTCCCTCTTTCTGACCTCCACTGGGAGGGTGGGCTCAGTAGTGGTCTGGAAGGAGTCAGCTTTTGCACTTTGTGATCGATTGGACCAGATGCAACAGCCGATGGCTAGCTGAGGTGCTCATTTGCATGGTAATTTACATTTCATTTGCATACCAGTAAGGTCCCTCCCACCCTCTCTATTCTCCAGTCCCCGCTGCACACACATGGCTGTGGCTGGAAGAAGCTGGACCCGAACCTCTGCACACCCGCCTTCCCCCATCCATGCGCAGGCCTCTGGCTGTAGACCCATTGGATCCTGGGCTGGGAGCCAGAGGGCCTAAAAGGGCTTCTGAGCAGGCCAAGTAGGAGCTAAAAATACTCTGGGGGGGTTGCGGGGGCTCCCTGTGGAATCTCTGAGAAGGGAGGCGCTTGGGATGGGGGGCTGGGTTTAGAGCCCTGGTCCTGCACCTCCCCCATCAGTGGCACAAGGCTGGCTTGGGGCAGGTGGTGGGAGGGTAAAGGTGGCAAGGGGGTTCATTTCAATCCAGTTGCCATTCATGCCCAGCTCTGCCTGCTCAATACCTCAGGAGGCTAGGTCCCTCAGTCCCCCCAGCTGAGATGAGGGAGCCGGGATGGCATAGATACCCAGCTCTTAAGCCACCTCTGACCCAACAACACCTTGGGCAAGACAGTGGCAGAGATGGCAGCAGCAGCAGAGGCATGAGTGACATTCCCATTCCACTACATGCCCTGGAGGCAACTTGAGCTCCCCAGGGCCCCCTCACTCCCTGAGGACTGAACTCCTTCAAGGTCATTGTAGCCAACCCCCAACCTCCACCTCTAGCCGAATCTGATCTCCCACCCTAGAATGACTCTAGCTGCCAGCACCGCCCCCACTTGGTGATCACCTGGTATCTATCCTCAGGCCCTGGAAGTCCTCCTTACCATCCCTGCTCCCTCGAAAGGACCCAGCCAGTCTGTTATTTTCCCTCTGCTCCATGTTCCCATACCTGGCAGGGCAGAAATTCCTGGGTCCCTGCAGGGCGGCCTGAGGTCATGCTAGGGCCAACCTTGGTGCCAAAAGAAATCAAAGCAACAGTGTTCACGTTGGCCATGGCTTCATAGTGATAAAACCTTTTTGCAGAATAAACCCACCTGTCCTCCAAAAACCCCAGAAGCTAGTAGAACAGCTGTTGGCCCCATTTTACAGACCAGCACTCAAGGCTCAGAAATGGAAAGGAAATTGCCCCTTTCAGGCAGAACAAACCCTAGAACCAGGTCCTCAGGCTTCAGGCCGGGATGCTCCTTTCCCAGGGCATGGCTTCCTTCTCTCAGGAGTCAGGCATGCCAGGGGGCGGATGTCCATGGGTGGCCAGGCAGCGGACTCATCATCGAGGCTCCTCCCAAACCCAGACAGAAGGTGACTACTCCAGCCTGGCTGCCACCCTGGCTCCCTGCCAGCCTCCCTGGCTGGAAAGCTTCACTCCTATTCCCAGGATCACTTCCCCAGGGTGAGGTGTCTGCAAGGTCCCGCCCCTTCCCAGCACCCCCAGGCAGTGCATTCCTGACTCCCAATGGGCGGAGGCACCCCAGGCCCCGGCATGCCCAGGCCCTGCCCTGCCCACTCCCTGCAGCCTACACTCACGAGTCCCAGGCAGCCATGGCTTGGCACTTCCAGACTCTGGCAGGAGGCCCAGAGCCCAGGTTCTGAGCTGGGAGCTGCAGGGTGATAGTGTTGCTGGGGCCAAATGGAGGGGCGCCTGGGAGGTGCTTGTCACCTGGGAGGCTGGGTCCATCAGGATTGAGGAGGGTGTCCTGGCAGAGCATTGAGAGGCCACAGGGAGACAATGTGGGGAGAAGAAGGGATGGTAGAATTGTGTTCTCCAACTGGAGTTTGCAGATTCCATCCAGATGGTCTACAGTAGGCAGAGGAATCTGCCTCTTTAACAAATACCCCAGGGATTTCTGATGCTGATGGCCCAAGGACTATCCTCCGAGTTGGTATGTCAGGGTTGACCCCTCCCTCTGTCTGCTTTAGTCACCCCCCTGGTATGGGATAGGATGCCAGGCCCTAAGCATCCTTGTAGGAACTTACAGCTGGCATCCCCCAAGATGGGTTCTGGGCAGGCTGGGGGCAAGATGACAGTCCTTGCCCACCCCCACCCTCATGCCCACTCACTGGGAACTCTGCTCTGGGGCCACACTGTCCAAAGTGTCAGGCACCCACTCCCACATACCCTGTGTGTGTCCCTGTCTCAAGACGGGGTCAGTGGGGAGGTGTTGGACATTACCTGAGTCACTTAAGGGCCCAGGCCTCCAAGATCTAAGTCCTCAGATGGCTTCAGGAGGAAGGACCCAGGTTTCTAGGACAATCCATCCCACCCCCTCACAAGTTCTCCCTTTGGAACCCCCAGAGTTTGAACCCCATGCCAGGATTCCTCTAGTCTTGCTCTTCTCTGATCTACCTTCAGCTCAGAGGCCAAAGAATTCCTTCCAAAACCCAGATCTGACCATATCATGCCCTTGCCTAAAATCCGTCCGTGGCTCCTCCATGTCCTTCCCATCCTCCCCTCCTTTCCTCACTGGGTGTCCCTGGACCCCAGCTGAGGGTCTTGCAGACCGCTAAGTCAGCCTGCTTGCCCTTGTTTCTTGGCCCTTGTACATGTCATACCTGAAGTGCTCTTCCTGCCCTTCTTCACCTGGCGAGCCCGGGTCATCATCCTGACACTCAGACTGTGTCACCGCCCCTGCGGATGACTGCCCCCCACCCCTGAATCTGCAAGTGTCTATTTCCTCGCATGCCTTGCCTTACACTGGACACTCCTGAGGGCAGGGGCTGGGATCCACTCATCTCTGGAGCGCTGGAACCTGGCACAGAGCGTCTGTCAATGCCTGTTGAGTTGCACTTGGTTTGAAGCTGGCCTTGGGGAGTCTGAGCTCGACCCACCTCCCTCCCTGCCCCCAGGCTCCTGGCTGGTGCCCCCCAAGAGCTTGCGGTGCCCGATGGCTACACCAACCGGACCGGTGCTGTGTACCTGTGCCCACTCACTGCCCAAAAGGACGACTGTGAGCGCATGGACATCACAGAGAAAAGTGAGGGGAAGGGGCTGGGCACCAGTGCTGGGTTGGAGGCCTGGTGGAGGGGCAAACAGGGAGAAGGAGGTGGAGGAGATACAAGGCACAGTTTCTAGTCACTTCTTGTCCAGCTGGGAAGA
>CAUYRT010035833.1:0-12697 GCA_963574885.1 Lepilemur ruficaudatus
TTTATATTTTCTCTTTTCACTACTCTTTGTGGTCTCTTCCATCTGAGTTATGGGTTTTGCTAATTCAACTCAATTGTGTTATATACAACAGCCCGGGGGGATGGAAAAAGATTAGATTTTTTGCCATAAGAAAGTAAAGACAAATAATAGTAATAGGTACCACTTATTGAATGCCTGGTCTCTTCCATGCATTTTACTGATATTAACCCCAAACCCTTGCTGTAACCCTGTCATGCCGGTTTTAAGGATTTTAAGAATTGAGAACATTGAGGCTTGGAAGAGTTAGGTAACCTGTGTAAAGTCACACAACTCTCAAAGGAAGAGCTGTGGTTTGAAGCTTATGTTCTTCCCACTTTACTTTGTCATCTCTACTAATATTTATGAGCACCTATTAAGTGCTCTTTTTTTTTTTTTTTTTTTTTGCCTAATTTCTCTGTCCTGGACTTCTAGTACTATGTGTGCCAAACAGAATGATGGGAGTGGGCATCCTTATTCAGTTTCTGATGTTAAAGACAAAGCTTTCAACTTTTCACCATTGAAGATGGTGTTAGCTGTGGGCTTCTGATATACGGCTTTTATTGTATTAAGGTATATTCCTTGATACTTAATTTCATGAGAGTTTTTATCATGAAAGTATGTTAAATTTTGTCAAATGCTTTTTATGCATCTATTAAGGTAATTGTATGATTTTTATCCTTCATTCGGTTAATGTGTATCACATTTATTAATTTGTGCATGTCAAACCATTTTTGCATCCCTGGGTTGTATCCCTCTTGATCATGGTTTATAATCTTTTAAATGTGCTGTTAAATTCAGCTTGCTAGTATTGTATTAAGAATTTTTGCAACTATGTTCTTCAGGGATATTGGCCTGTAATTTTCTTTGCTTGTAATGTCCTTGTTGGTCTTTCTTTGATATCAGGGAAATGTTGGCTTCATAAAATGAGTTTGGAAGTGTGTCTTCTTCCTCAAATTTTTGGAAGAGTTTGAAAATGATTGATATTATTTTTTCTTTAAATATTTGGTTGGAGTCACAAGAGAAGTAATTGGGTCCTAGCCTTTTCTTTGATTGGAGGTTTTTGACTACTGATTCAATCTTCTTACTCATTATTATTCTGTTTATATTTTCCATTTCTTCATGATTCAGTCTTGGTAGGTTGTACATTTCTCTTAATTTATGCATTTTTTTCTAATGATCCTTTGTATTTCTGTTCTATTATTCGTAATGTTTCCTGTTTCTGTTACAATTTAACTTGTTTGACTTTTCTCTCTTCTTATTTTTTTAGTTAGTCTAGGTAAAGTTTTGTCAATTTTATTTATTTTCCCTGAAAAACAAAACTTAGCTTCATTGATATTTTATATTTTTTTCTAGTTTCCATTTGATTTCTGCTCTGATCTTTGTTATTTCCTAAAAGAACGTAATATTAAGAATGAATTTTCTGGATTAGTGCTGTGTTTCTAGAATTTGTTCTTTAATCTGATTAGATTAAAATATGCTAATGACTGGAGGTTAAGACTGCCACTGGCCACTTTAGGGTCATCCTTCCTCTGAATCATAAGGCAACAAAGGGAGCTACTTGCTGGGTAGGCTAATTTATCCTGACTGCCAAAAGAAATTGAACTCCCCAATAAAGGTAAGAAAGTGTATATTTGGAATGCAGAAAATCCCTTAGAGTATCTTGTAGTATTACTATGCCCTGTGATTAAGGTCAAAAACTACAAAAATCCAGAAAGTTCTGGTAGTGGTTAAGGCCTTTTTGGAATAGAAGTTTGTATCACTTTACCAGGTAAAAAACCATGACCAGCTGAAGTGCTTCTTTAAGGTAAAGAGAATACAGAAAGGGCAATGGAGGAAGGTAGTTATAAATAATAGCTCTACCACATGACATCAGTTACAGAAATGAAGAACATAATTATCATAAGTATGTCCTTCTTATTTTGTTATGAATATGTTTCTGTGGATATATGTATGTATATGTACATATGTGTGTGTGTATATATAGATATATGTATATAGATATTAAGCAAATATCTTTTTTTTCTTCTTCCTTTTATTTGCTCATCATGCTACATAAGATGGTGACATAAGATATATTAACTTTATATCATATATGTATTGTTAATTTTACATCATAGCACTTAAGTTATGAGATATTAAGAAGAAGAACAGACATCACTGAAGGACTTTACTTCTTTTTGTAGGAGGGGGTTAATGTATTTTTTGATTATAAGCAGGATAGTTGTGTCATGTTAGGAAGAATTATGACCTTGTTATTATCTTTATTTGGAGATATATATAAGTGCCAAGTTTACAAGTTGTGATTGTTAATTTTATGTGTCAACTTGACTGGATCATGGAATGCCCAGATATTTGTTCAAACATTACTTTAGATGTTTCTTTGAGGGTGTTTCTGGATGAGATTAACATGTAAGTGGATAGATTAAGGCAGATTTCCCTCCAGAAGGGGAGTAGACTATTCAATCAGTTGAAGGCCTGAATAGAACAGAAAAGCTAACCATTCTCTAAGAAGAGAACTCTGCCTGCCTGTAGCTTTGAACTGAGACACTACCCTTGTTCCTGTCTTCTGAACATGGGATCATTTTTTTTTTATTTCAGCATATTATGGGGGTACAAATGTTTAGGTTACATATATTGCCCCCTTCTCCCTTTCTCTCTCTGTCTATACGTGTGTGTGTTTATTCTCTTGATCAGTCTTGCTATTAAATATAATTTATCTTTTCAAATGACTAATTTTGTATTCTTTTTATTCTTTATGGTACATTTTTACATTTCATTAATATCTGGTTTAATGTTTGTTTATTATGTTCTTTCTTCACTTTCTTTAGGTTTAATTTGCCAGTCTTTCGATAACTTCTTAGAATGTAAACTTAAAACATTGACTTTTCTTCATTTGTCTTTCCTATGCATTTAAGGCTAAAAAGTTTTCTTTTGATCACAGTTTTAGCCTATCCCATAAGTTTTTGATATGTCTTATTTTTATTATAATCTAATTTAAAGTACTTTCTGACTTTTATTTTGGTTTCTTATTTGAATCAATATTATTTAGAAGTGGATCATGTCCTGTCTAAAATTTGGGGATTTTCTGGTTATCTTTGCCTTCAATATATAGTCTTTCCCAAAAACATGTGGTCAATCTTGGTAAATATTGTCAATTTGTAAAGGAGTTGAATTATTTTATGACTTGGGTATAGTATTCTACATATGTCAATAAAGACAAGTTAGTTGATTTTGATTGTCAGGTCTATATCCTTATTAATATTTTTGTCTGCATGTTCTAATAGTTGAGTGGTGCATGTTAAAATTCTCCATTACAATTATGGGAATATTATGGATTTGCCTATTTTTGAATTTGGTTCTGCTCACTTTATATATGTATATTTCAAGGCTATGTTATAAAATTTTTATATATTTCTGGTTGTTCAAATTATTTATTAGTACACAATAACCATTTGCATCACAATTTTCTTCTTTAAAGTCTACTTTTTCTGATATTAGTATAGCTTACCCCATAAGTATTTGCTTAAGATTTTACGGTCTACCCTTTTACTTTTAATTTTTTTGACTCTTTTATATTTAAGCTGTGTCTCTTATAAGCAGTATATTTAATCCAGTCCAATACTCTTTGTATTATTCTTTGTAATAATTGGAAAAATTCTTCTGTTTATATATGATGTGATTACTAATAATTTGGGTTTATATCTTTTTTGTTTCTTCTTATTTGTTCCACCTAATCTACATATACTTTATATTTTCTACCTTTTTCAGATTAATTGTATGTTTTTATTTTCATTTTCCCCTTTGTATTAGATGCTCTTGCTGCCTTACCTAGTTATTCTTTTCTGGGCAGGTGCATAAGACTGCCATCTGCTGTGAGTGGGGTTTTTCATAGCTTAAACCTATACACTTCTCAGAAGAAAGTACTCTTTGCCAATGAGGGAGTCTGTATGGCTGAAAATACCTGGGACATTAGCTAACCCCGGGAAGTAGCAACCTATGACTGACTGAAATGGCAGGGTACAAAATCCTGGTCCCCTTGATTACTGCCACCGTTATGCTCAAGGATACTCCATGGGATAAAGTTGAGGCTAGAGTACTCCTGAAACTGTACCCTTGCTTGTTTTCTTCCCTGCCCTAGCTCACTTTCTTCATTTCTCAGAGGTTTGCTTGCAATTATTTCCTTGATAATCATGTCCACAGAATTCCCATCTCAGGCTCTACTTCTAGTGATTCCAAACCAAGACAATCTGTAAAGTTGCATGTTAATTATTAAATCTTTTACTCTTCTTTTACTAGTTATCCTAGTGATTAAAATATTCATTCTCAACCTTTAGATAAATTAATAATTTTAGACATTTTCCAAATAATTTTACTTAATAAGGTAATAATTTTATAATGCCATGGACAATGAATATACCTTAGAGCATTCTAACTTTGCCCCACTTATTTTTTTGTTCTTATTTTTTCATGCATATTAATCACAACTAATTTTTATTCAGGTATATATCCTTATTTATATCATTTTTGCTACTACTTCTATTTAGCTATTGAAAGAAATTTGTTGAAGTCTTCTTCAATGAATTATTTCTATAGGAATCTTAGACTCTGCTTTTATGAAATCTGACTTAAGACACAATTCGTTAGCATATCTGTAAATTATTCTTATTTTTTATGCAGTCAATATTAATTTAGATTTGCTTTTTATTTTCTCTTTCTAATAAGGACCACAAGCCCTTTCAATTAGGGCTCTCAAAGATAAGAGTAACTAATGAAGCCATCTGATTGATTAGCACTGTGTAGATGCTACTTTACCTTACATGGCATATAGTTTTCTTGAGCAATCAAAGGCACTAAGGAATAGGATAATGAATATTCTCTTTTGTTCTGGTTCATGCTTTTAGATAGCCATGTCCCATTGGTAGCAGCAGCTTTCAATTAAGCATTGAGGTACACTGGAAAATTTCTCTTCATTTTGCTTAAATAACTGGTTGTAGGTATGAAAATAAATAGAGAGATCAGAGATGTGTCCTCATGGCAATTTATTTTGCAAAGTCACAAATATCTCTGTGCATTGGAGCACCATCATATTTTTTGTTGGAACAATCAGTATTCTTTTTTGCAACAGTAGTATTTCATTTTAGAGGTTTATAAGCATCTACCCAGAGGCCATTAGGACAACCTACATCTTTCACAATTTACCAAAGTTGAAGAGGGCAGGAATGATCTACCAACCCAAGAAAGATGGTTGGCATGTCTTGGTCTCATGGAAATTTTCTCAGCTTATTTTGTTGAGGTTATCCTACTTTGCCCTTACCTCTCATCAGTTCACTCCTCCAGACATGTAAAACTGCAAAAACGGGGAAAAGGTCTTCTGACCTGGGTATATATTATACAGATTTCTGTTTTATGTTTTGTTAAAAAGAGTTCACTATGACTAGGTGCCCAAATCCTGATTCATAAATATCATACAAGAAACCAAGTACACATGAACATTTCTGAAAGCTATGTAAGTTCGTATTGGTTGTCCATAAGATGCTAATTGTGGACAATGAGGATTGTAGAAAATCAGGTTAAACATATTGACAGTCAGTATGAACTGCTTGAGTTTTCATAGGAACATAAAAAATAAATAAATTTGAAAAATTTTTCTGAAAAAGAGTGTTCAATGTTTGGTGATTTTTAAATGTGTAAAGTGGAGCGAAGGAATGAAGTTAGAAATTTCATGAAAAATAAATGATTCCTATATTAACTAATAATTGCATCTACCTTAGGTGCTGAGAGAGTTAATGATCACTAATGTGCATGTGATATACTTTGAAATACTTTTGCTGGCTTTCCAATTGTTTTGCTTCAGAACCTGATGATATGTAATTTTGATTAAAAAGAAGAAATAATCAGGTTGCTTTCTATGCCAAGTTTGTTCTCATCTGGTTACTATGACAATCCCCTTTGACAGTTATTTTTTTCCTCTTTTGTGGATTTATCGCTGTTTGATGTTATAAAAAAGAATTTTCCTAGGCAAGGAGTTTGATATCTTTATGCTTAAAGGATTTTTAAGAAATGAAAAAAGCTTTTAGGTAAAGACTCCACATTCCAGGGTGTCATGTCTTATTTAAGATTTAAAATGAAAAAGTTGATATCTTTTGTAAAAAAAAAAAAAATGAAGGAGAAGAAGAAACAGTCTTTGGAAAAATCTAAATTATTTTTATTTCTTCCTTATTGTGTGGACTAATTGCATCCTCTGCCATTGTTCTGTGCACATAA
Source organism: Lepilemur ruficaudatus (assembly GCA_963574885.1). NCBI lineage: Eukaryota > Metazoa > Chordata > Mammalia > Primates > Lepilemuridae > Lepilemur > Lepilemur ruficaudatus. Next base: position 6,283 of record CAUYRT010035833.1, read on the forward strand.
AGGTTTATTTTTTCTACCTGATTTTGTCTTATCGTTTTAAATAATAAAATACTTCTCTAGAGCTCTAATTCATCTGGAAGTGTAGATTTTAAAGAAGAGAATACTAGACTATGAGTTAGAAACCTAAATTCTCATTCAGATTTTGACACTAAATATTGATTTGACCTTGGAAAAATCACCTGACCCCCCTGTGAGCTGTGATTTTTTTCTTTTAAAAAGAGGTTGTTAAATCTTATGGTTCTTTCTGATTTTAAAATAATGTAACTCTTTGTACAGTCCCTTTTTCATGGAAATAGTTATCTTCTTGTAACACTTTTTAAAAGAATTTTCTTTATGTCTTCTATGAAATTATAATAAGTGAGGCCAACAGTGTTTATTGGGATCCTTTTTATGTATCAAGCATATGGCACACATTCTTCCTGATGAACTGGTCATACGAATTTTTTTCAGAGAACCATAATGTATACAGAAACATCATTCATGTGGAGAACAGGGGTCACTTTTGTTGATCTATTTAAAGCAGAATAGAATAATAATTGGATGGCAGCATGATGAGTTTGTTCTATCCAGATGTTTCCACATTTACTGCCTAGATGATTTGCTAAACAATATTGGCTAGTCCAGTGTTCTCAAACCTTAGCATGGGTCAGCATCCCCTGTAAGGGTTGTTAAAATACACTTATCTTCTCAAAGAGTTTCTGATTCAGTGTGTTTGTGGTGAGGTTCTATAATTAGCATTTCAAACCAAGTTCCTAGGTAAAGTTCCATGCTGCTGGTCATGGTTCTGCCACCACACTTTGATAACAACTGTGCTGTTCAATCTATAGAGTTCTTTAAAGTTTTGAGGCATTGCTCAAACTGTAGTTAGCTATGTAAGTGTAAATATATGTTTTAGGAATCCATATGTTGTGGTGTTCTCATCTTTGTAGATTCGTGTTGAATTAAGAAATTGTTTGTCATTCTAGTTTATGTTTTAAAGAAAAAACATAAATTAGTATCTGATTTCTAGGGCCACATAGCATGAGGGAAAATCAACTTCTTAACTTCTTATCTAGGTTTATATATACTGAAAATATATTAAAATACAGGAGGATTGTATTTAGAACTCAACTAATATGTTTTTATTATGAAACAAATTCACTTAATAGATTTTATATCATAAACTATAGAAATATATTTGAAGTCTAATTATAATGTCATCTGATTATTTGCCATAGATAAATCAACAGTTTACTATTGTTTTAAATAATAACATTGGTGTCTTCTGAAGAAAAAGTATCATTATAGTTGGCTTGCAAACAGATATAGTTTAAGAATTTGGTTCCTACACACAGAATTTATACAGGTATCCAGACACTTACATATATCTTGATTTTTGACACTAGGTATCCTGATCATTTGTATTTCCCTTTTCATTTATGTATTCTTAGCTTTATAGTTTCCTGAAAGGACAAGTCTCTCTTTGTTAGTCCTAGTGAGTCATAAACACCAGTCAAAACAAAAGGGATACTAGATTTAATTTAGTAAATCTTTATAAATTACTTAAAGAAAAGTGAGTTCAAAGACATGAAGAAAATTTGTGAAAATCATCCCAATTGTGAAGCCTACTTTGAACTAGAACTCGGCTATTCTGATGCCTAGGCCAGATGTCTTGCCACTACTGCGTAATGTTTAACTTTTATTGCCATCAGATGATATGAATGTTTTTCTCTTCTTTCTCCCAGAACACAAGAGTGTCCACAGCCACCAAAACAGAGATTTAGCTGTCTCCTAACACGTGGCTTAGATGTACTCCATAGAAGGTTTAAATCTGATTTAAGTGTCATGGAAATGTGTGCACATGTTCATAATTATGTGTGATTTGGGGCCTAACATTTGTATCTATCTCCATTCAGTAACCTGATCTCTGATTAACATGACACGTTTCACAATAAGAGTGCTCTCTCATATTTATACTACAGTAAATTTGATTATCCTCTGTGGTAGATTATAGCAACTCCAATTTGATTATCCTCTGTGGTAGATTATAGAAAATGAAAGAAGTTCTTCCTCTGCCTGTATTCTTTACCAGTGTGACTTTGGCTCCTCCCATCAAGAGGTGGAATGTATTTCCCCACCTTTTAAATCAGTGCTGGCCTTGCCACTTACTTTGGATGTACCAAAAGTGATGCTGTGCAAGTGAAGTGGCTGGATCTCAAAGACTGTGCACAGCCACCAAGTGCACGGCCACGATGAGCCTGCAGGACAACAGGAGAGTTGAAGCACCGCAGGTGACAGCCAGCCTGTCCCTCCACATAATCTTGCCGCTGATCTCAGTACCTGAGGGAGCCCCACCGAGATCAGTTAAAACCATCTAGCAGAGCCCAGTCTGAATGCCAATCCTTAAAATCATGAGCTAAATAATTGGTTATTATTTTAGGCTACTTAGTTGTGGGGTTGTTATGCAACAATGGACAACTAATGTATACAGCTTCTGATATAAATTCAGAACTGCCCTCTAATACCCTTCCCTTTGCTTTAGAAATTTGACTTACTGAGTTTTGATTGGGTTCATGGCAATGACAATATTATTCATTGCTTTTACTGCTAGGTAAGCTTATATAATCTGACTAAAGGGATGTAAGAAGTTAAGTAAAAAATTCCAGGTGGTAGATTTTTTTAGAAAAGCTTCTTGGCTTTCATTTCCTCTTCCCATCTTCCTGATGGCTACAGCACAGAGGAAACAGTGATTCTTTTGATCATGTGAATGAGGGTAATATTCTAGGCACCATACGAATGAAGGAGTCTAGACTCCTAAATGGCCTCCTAGAGCAGAACCATTCATAATCCCTGGTTGGTCACCAACTTAGAATTAGGCAAGAGAGAAATTTTTATCTTAACTTCCATTTATCTTATAGTCATTGCTATATTTGTCTTTGTTAAACCATAATAATATACTTTTTTATTGTTAAAAAATCAAACTCTATCTTAAAATGAAAACATCACTTGAATGAAAATGATAAAAATATATTAAGATATATTTTATGAGTTCTTTATACCCTATACTCATGATAGGGCAGAATTTCCTGAAAATAGTTTAATAGCCACAATTTGTCATTTAGTATGCTCCAGACATTGGGCTAAGCACAAATATATGTAATCTCACTTAATTCTCAAAACAAATTTATAAGAATCTGATTAATAAATTAAAGCTCATGCCAGATAAGTAACTTACCAAATGCAACATGTGTACTCAAAATTAGAATAATCATTTGAATCTAGATCTTTCTCACTTTAAAATCATAAGCTAGGTGGTCAGTGAAGTCCAGAATTGGAAAAACTTTCTTTACTACAGATATTTAAACTGTGAAGCTCAAGGAAATCATACTAGGCTGGGTGATAGCTAAAGCAATTTTCTAGAGGATAACTTAATGAATTAAATTGCTATTTTTATATCTTTTATTTGCACATTTGATTTGGAAGTCTTTATTTGCCCTACATGTTTTCCAGTAATTGTCTTAATTTTCCATTATACCTATACTATGCCTATTTAAAAAACCTATTTTTTTTGCACATGTATTTTCTGCCATCTTAATAAGCAGCTTGACATTGTTGCTCCAAGTTGGTAATAATGAGAGGGAAAAAGTTGGATGTAGCATTATTGATTGTGGTTAATTGAGTTGTACAAAAATAGCTCTGAGTATTGACAAAGATGAAATTTGAGTAGTCTTGGATCTTCACTAAGTTGGGTATATCACAATCAGAGCTAATTCATAACATTCTCATTAATTGTACTGCAACTGCATGACAACTTCTCAGAGCCAAGTCTAATACTATTATGGGGATTTTATGTGTGTCTATGTGTACATGGAGATTATATACATGTGTATATATATATATATATATATTCCCCAAACACATCCATTTATCTACTCTGATTATCAGTATAAAATCAAACCATAAAAATCTCTTGTCTTTGCCTATTGGGTAGCACAATGGAATTGCACAATCTGGCACAATTAACTATTCTGCTCAGGCTTTCCTATTGTGGCAGGTCAGGTTTCTGGAACATTGTCAGAGCTAGGACAGAAGGCTTTAACAACACCTGCCGGTGCTGTGAACAAAAGCTTATTGCATTTATACAGTGGTTTTCATCACAGGGTATCGGTTAGCCTCAAAGGGGAATGCAGAGCTCCTATTCACAGCCCAGGAGAATGGTTTTCTTTTCAAATCTCAGCATGTGACTCACCTATATTCAATATCATATGGACCACCCTCCTATTTCAATCCTAGAAGGGCCAGAAAAAAAGTGATTTTCTATGTGACATCTCCAACTCCCTTTGCCCATTTTGTAAGTGTGAGAGATCGTTCTACACAATCACATCTGGAAGGGATTGTCAAATGTGCAATATGATGCTGTCCAAAAATTGCTTTCATTTAGAAGGATATTAGACAGTTCTTATTCAGTTACGATAAGGACAAGCAGTGATGCAAGCCAAATGAAGCTATTTAAAGGGAACATGTAGCTGCATCTCTAGAGAAGCTATATTTTTAGCAGGACATTTCTCAGAAAACATGATTATTATTTTGACAAAAAAGCCTCATTTTCTTTACAAAGATCTGCATGGAAGACTTACTGACTGAGTTATTGAGTTTGTATGCATGTCTGTATGTGTGAGTGTGTGTATTTTAGACTTTTGATCTCTCTAAGGGTAGTTCTTCCAGGCAGCTAGTGTACCTAACAGTTTAATTCCTTGTAATTGCATTCATTTCCCTAACCTCAGAAACATCCAAATGTATTCCATGTATCATGGTAGCATTGTGTAAAATGCAACCCAACAGGAATATTTAAAAACATACAAGGCTGCGCTGCATAAGTCTGGGTGACTTACGCAGGCTGTTTACAGTGTAGTGTGCAGAACTTGGCTTTTTATGCTCATGTTGAAAATGCAGTTGAGGACTGAGGCATTGCAGGTGGACTCCTGTTAGGTCCCCTCTGGCCATTCCAATACAAACAAACAAACAAACAAACAAACAAGAGCCTGGTAATGAGAAGGAAAACAACAGCACTGGCTGTTTGGTACTGCTGGAGCATAGACACAGCTGCCTAGGCTTTGTTCCACAGCACAGAGTAAATCTCAGGAAATTTCCTCATAAAAGACAAAGAAGTAGCACAGGGGAGTCTTAAATAAGAGGAATAGACTCTGAAAGGTGTCAGTATAAGTGGTTTTGAACAAAGGAAAATGAAACAATGTTCACCTTAAGAAGCTGAATTACCTCTTGTTTTTATAATGGAGCAAATACAAAAAAAAACACAAATAAAAAAGTAAGTACTTCAATTTATAGAAAAGATGAAGTTGTGAGACTATGAATATTGGGAGAGATGAGAGTGAAAAGAGAAATTTTGATTTGGCATTCACTAATCTGAAATTATGTCTATAAAATGACACCATTTTCAGTAAATGATGACACTTTTTTCTTTCATTTTATGAATAGTTCCCAGAAAATTAATTATTTAATGCATACATTTAATGCACATAAGTGTCCATTATGCACAAGATACTCCATTGTTGTGATATATGTTATTAAGGCCTGCCTGTAATTCAAACAGAACCCTGGAATTTGTCTAATAATAGTTGTAGGCCTGATTCTATCAAGAGTATTATGGGCTTTGAATAAATTACTTAATTTATCTCCATCTCCGTTTCCTCATTTTAGAGGAGAGGAGGGACAAAATTAACTTGGATGTCCTTTTCAGCTTCAGGGTTGGATAATTTCTGATAGTAAACAGTGGCATCACAGCGAATCCTGATTCTACGCTCTGCCAGACAGTGTCTATATTCATTCTTCTGTTTGAAACATACCTAATCTATCAATCTTTTCAATTCCTCCTGATACTTTTAAGCCCAATAATATTATCTGTGTTTTATTCTCACCCTCTCCCCGCGAATATATGTCTAACATGTTTGTGATGAAAGAATTACAAAGTCAGTGCATATTCAATTCTAAAACTAGGAAGAAAATAACAATGTTAATGTTCCATTGACGACACCTCAGTGGCATCCTCTTTATACTCATTTATAAGTACATCTGCAAATCAGAATATGATATTTTATGAACTATTTGTATCTGGGCTATATATGTATTATATGTTAAATACTACATAATATATATTTTTGAATATAAAATGCATTGGATGTTTATATAGTAGATGATAGTCAATTTGCATACATATGACTTCACTGATTTGAATTAATGATGAAATTTAAATAATTTAACCCCCCAAAATTAAATAATTGAAATAGCAGATCAGATCCAGCCAAACCATCTCCTCTATGCTTTCTCCCTTTTTTTTTTTTTTTTTTTTTTTAATAAGAAGTTGGGCCGGGCACAGTGGCGCACACCTGTAATACAAACACAAGGGGGGGCTGAGGCG
>CAUYRT010035834.1:0-39988 GCA_963574885.1 Lepilemur ruficaudatus
TATAATAGCCAGCAAGGCCGCTGTGATCCCTTCTTTTAGAAAGCTTACTATCTGGTGGTAAAGAAGTATCCCAAGAATGGATGGACAGGCACCACATGTACTCACCAGCCAATTGGTATTAGCTGATCAACACCTAAGTGGACACACAGGAACAACATTTATCGGGTGTTGGGCAGACGGGAGGGGAGGAGGGGATGGGTACATACATACATAATGAGTGCAATGTGCACCATCTGGGGGATGGTCAGGCTTGAGGCTCTGACTGGAGGGGGGAGGGGGCAAGGGCAATGTACGTAACCTTAACATTTATACCCCCATAACATGCTGAAATAAAAAAAAAAGTAAAAAAAAAAAAGACATTTTACATATTAGTTTCCTAGATGTATCCCAGATTATATTTCACTAGGGGCTTTTAAAAGAGGTCCCTAAGCCAAAACTGTTAAAGCTCTTTATGCTCCTGAAATTCTCTTAGTAGGGCTTGAAGCCTTGCTAGTATTGAACCGAAAGCTAATGACTGAAATGTTAAAGAGTATAGGAGACAACCGTGTTGGCTCGGATTCACACTACAGTGAATGACTGACACTGGATATGGTTTTATGAATGAAGCTCTTGATGAGGGAGGGGAAAGAAGAGGGCGCACTGGACTCTGAGTCAGAGGATACATGGCAGACAGAAACTTGATGTAATGGGAAAAGAAATTGTCCACTGAACAATGTAGCTTACTGTAGGCACTTTGCAGCATTATTTGCTAAAAGGACTAGTTGGTCTGGAATCAGAATTCCGGGTTCTTGTGTGGGCTTGGCCCTACTCCTTCAGTGTGCAGCTCTGAATACGTCACCTAATCTCTCAAAGAGAGAATTGCATTACTTGTTTATCAAAAGGGTAACAAATTCTGCCCTACTCCCTCACAAATGTGTCAGAAAGAGTACTGTTGATCATAATCTACACAAAGGTAAGGCTAACAAGGCAGAGCCACTGTTATACCACGGTGAATACCTCAAATCATCCTCAAAGCATGAGTGAAACACGTGTCATCAGGGAAGTGATTTAAAATTAATTATACACACATAAATCTTTGTTGATCCAATTACAAATGTTCCAATCTCAATCTTTTAAAACAATGAACTTCAAACTTACTTAACGGTGTGCTCTCAGATTATGATGAACAGATGATTCTTGTATGTCCTTCAAAAGAGTTATTGTGTCACGGAGCTTATCTCACACTGTTGAAATAAATGTGTTCCAGTAGGGTTGGCTGGTTTCTGTTATCTAATCATCCCATAGTTAATACACGTGATAGACATTTCACGTACAATACCTTTTATGCTTTGAAAACAGTTATGCTTTCTGAAGAAGGTTGTTTCTGGTTTCACGATAGCCATGATTTAATTGCAGGTCACGAAACTCAAAGGGCTTGTTAAGTCCTTCACGCCAGCAGGTGTCATATGCCTCCTCCTTGCTCCGGATGTGTCAGCTGATTCAGGACCCAGACCCCACCAGGATCACCAGTTTTGACATGCCCCTGTGTTAGCCCCAAGTCAGAAACCCTCCCCACTTGCCCTCTTGCCTTTAGCTCTGGGAGCCCTCACTGTGAGGTTGACTTACTGAGGTTCAAAGAAGTTAAGCCTCTGCCCACAAACACATGGAAAAAGGTGAGACGTTAAGGCTTGAACTTAGGTGTCTAAGGCCCCAAGGCCCACATTTTTTCTTTCTGTCACATCCTGCTGGTCTTTAGAGCATCCAATGTCTCCATAGTGAGAATCTTTTTTTAGTGGGGGAAACCTGGGTTATAGTATTTTATTAAAAATAATTACCTGTGTTAAAAGATGTTTTGTGATGCGTAGGACAAAGAGGGCTATTTAAATTGAAATCATTTTCCTAGTATCCGAGATCTCTAAATCTCATGCACATTAAGTTTGAATTAACACTAACAAGGGTCTAACAGCTTTGATGCTGTGTTCTTAGATAATTAAATTCTTAGAAAATCATTCCACATTTGAGGGAGAAGCGAAGGACACAGAGAGTTCAGTCTTAATTCAAAGTCACTTACAAATTGTTACCTGCTGTTTTCAGGCCTTCATGGAACCAGCAGGGAGGATTTGAACATTAAAAATGAGTTTTCTCTTTCTTTTTGGGGGAGGGGGGTGCAAATCCTTGTGGGGGGGGGGGACTGTCAACTGAAACTCTTCCTGAGCTATCACTTTACCTTGGCGTCTCATTGTGTACTGGATGATACAGTCCATTTTGCATCCTGAAGCTGAGGCTTGTAGCAGCAATGTTCCTTCACAGCCATGCCCTACTCTACATACACGAAGTGCTTTTTAGTTTACACAGCCCCTTTTCCATTTATTGTCACATGAAACCCTCAGAGCCCCTGCAGAAGTTTGACAGATGGCACATCCTTCCAGGGTGCCATCCAAAGAAAGTCTGACAGGTTGTCAATAGATCTCATCGTATGGCACTTACCTTGGATAAATCATTCTAAGCTAATATCTGACCATGAGACTTAGAGCCATAAGATAAATCTTGTCATGTCTTAGAAGTGAGCAGGCTTGGAATATTGACTCACAATAACACATCTCACAAGAGACTGATGAATATATTCGAATTCGACCTTAAGATTTAGGATGAGAAATAGAATGGCCAGTGGGTGATAATAGTTAAATCAACATGACTAGGCCATTTTGTTCCAGGACAGTCAAGTTATCAGAAGGTTGTTTGATTTTCAAGATGAGAAAGCTGAGGCTCAGAGGGTTGAAATAACTTGCCGTAAGTCACCCAGCTGGTAAATGGAGAAAACAACTTGAACATTCCATCTTCACCCCAGGGATAGAACTGTCACTGGGATTGAACTGGAGTGGCGGTGGGGTGGGGGTGGGGGTTGGTCCTTGAGCTAGGCTTCCCTCCCCCTCCTGCTAGTGCTGGGATAGGCACCCTAAATGCCTGCCTTCATTTCTCTCTTTTTTTTGCCTTTCTTTGACTGACCCCCTCCCCCACATACCTCCTTTGGATTAGCAAGGCATAACTTCGGCTTCGTCAACACTGTCAACACATACTCCAGCGTTGCTGGTTTGGAAGGAGATCTTGTTACCTTCAGGTGACTTTACACATCTCTGCTTTGGTCTGATATGTGCTGGTTTAGAGTTGGTCCCTCAGACAAGGAACCTTACTTCCTAGGCTACAGTGATACCACACAACCAGCGATGTTCACCAGGATGCAGCTCTTTCTGGCAGGTGGAGTGCAATTATCATCCCCAGTTTCCGCATCAGAAACCTGAGACCGAGACCAGTTATGTAAACAGCTTGTAAGCAGAGGTTCCAGACCTGATCCACACTTGGGGCTTCAGGTGCTCTGCTCCTCGCACTATGTCACAATGCCTGTGGGCAACAATAATCAATATTATATATATATAATATATATATAATAATCAATATAATAATCATAATATTGATTGAGCGCTTGCTGTGTGCCAGATGGTGTTCTAAATATTTAAGATGAATTATATGAATGTATTTGATCATCATGGCAACTCTATAAAGTAGTTTCATTATTAGTATTAGACTCCATTCCCATTTTATAGATGAGGAAATTGAGGCACAGAGAAACAACCCCCTGCAGGGGCTCTGAGGGTTTCATGTGATAATAAATGGAAAATGGGCTGTGTAAACTAGAAAGCACTTCGTGTATGTAGAGTAGGGCATGGCTGTGAAGGAACATTGCTGCTACAAGCCTCAGCTTCAGGATACAAAATGGACTGTATCTTCCAGTATATGATGAGATGCCAAGGTACAGTGATAGCTTAGGACGAGTTCCAGTTGACAGTTACACTCCCCCCACAAGGATTTGCACCCCCTCCCCAAAAAGAAAGAGAAAACTCATTTACACGCTAGGTCAAGATGACATAGCGTGTAAGTGGCAGAGCCAGTATTTAAACTCAGTGCGGCCCCAGAGTCTGTGCTCTTGCCAGGCCCTCATAAGTAAAAGAGAGAAGACATCCCAGTGGGGGGTTTCTGGGAATGCCAGGAGGGTCTTGATGTGGGGGTGGCCAATGTCCTTTCCTCATCTATTGGCCAATGCTCAGATTTCAACACTGGGCCTCAGTCTGGTACATAGAAGGAGTTTATAGCCCCTAAAAATGCAGATAGTCATTCTTGTCAATTACATAACAGTACAGTTGAAACATCTGAGAAGATGAAGGTTTTGTGTATTGGGGACTATACCACATGGGGACTCTGGAGAAAGGGAGGGGAAGCTCAGCTGAACCTAAGGATTCCAAACAAGAAGGAGAAGATGAACACACACCTACCTTCTGTAATTCTCACATTCATCCAGCGTGCTAGTTATCCTTAATTCAGAGAGTGAAACAACGTTCACAACACTTTACAGCTTGTAATGGAGAAACCAGAATTCAGTCCCTGATCTGCCTACCTCCCAAACCGAGGGTCTTTCTGACACAGCATGATTGCTCCAAGGACATAAACATTGTACTGATGTCCCAACCCACCCTCCAGCCCCACCACCCGACTTCCTCCTTCTAAAGGCTTCACTTTCCTAGACATAAAAGCTTCAAGTCTATAATTGAATCAGACTTTTAAATGCCAGGATACTCCATCTTTAGCAAACAGAAAATGGGGAACATTTCAAGAGAGAGTTTTCTGACTGTTTGTTTTTGAAATGCTATGCCTGTGAAACCCTTAATTCAACGACTCCCAGCCACAGCATCAAACTGACAGCTCAGGGGCCAGTGCAGCCAGTCGCTGTTAAGAGAAGAAACCAGAATAGGAAACGATCAACTTTGAGGAAGAGAGAGGGAAAAGAGGGTCAGGATGAAACCAGTCCTGGGCCTCTGTGATGGACCAAGCACAGTTCATAATACCCTATAATCCTCGTGACAACCCGGCATAGCAGGCACTACTGTCTCTTTCTATAGATGAGGAAATTGAAGTTTAGAAAAGTTGAGCAATAAACCTAAAAATACAACATTATAAATGCTGGAGCTAGATCCTCAGGGCAACACCATCCTCCTCCGTGACTCCAGCAGCCACCCCAGACTCTCTTTCTCCTTGAGTTAACTTATTTGACTTGTTCATGTCCATATTCAGATAGCTACAACTCCTACAAAGGTCAGGAAGTTGCATTTATGTAGCTGCCATTTCTAGCCACTCTTGTTGCTGCTCTTGGATTCTTATCATCCTATGTGCCAGTCTCCACCTGGTACAATGTGGGCAGTTCGTTGCATTTCTGAAGAAAATACAACATTGAAAGGACACTGTAAGTGTCTTGTGAAGAGAGACCACACCTCACCTGTTTGATGCACTGCTATACTTTTGGTGGGAAGAAGGAGGAAGCAAGGAAGGGAGGAAAGAGAAAATACAAGGAAGAAAAGAAGAGGAGAGAGGCAGGAAAGAAGGAAGGAGAAATGTTGTAGCAGCAAACTGGGGGAATTTAGGAGTTGATTACGTGGGAAGCGGGTAGAGAGAAGAGAGAGAAACTAAGAAGATGCGGACATGGGCCATCGAGAATCTTATTGCCTAGGTCTAGGAGATGAAAGTTATGTCTGTGAATATTTATCATCATTTTACAGGGTGTGTTCTTTTAATAAATGAGAGTTCCATTTACTTTTCTATTCCAAAGTTTATATTCAGTTCTACCACTAGAATTGCAAACAAGGATTTAACCATATATGTAATTTCTGAAGTCATATCTGAGGAAACTTGCTGAAATGCTTTTAAATAAGACTCAAAAAATGCTCCTGACCAATAAACCATAAAAAAAAAATGTATTCTGGTTAGTCCGTGAATCATCCATGTGTTCGTATTTTGGAGCTACAAGAGCCCCATGCTGTTTTACTGAAACGTGTCCCTCCGTGTGTTATCAGAAAGCATAATGCAGTTCTGCAGGGTTGCTGATCTGCAAGGAGAGGGTCAAAGCATGGAATGAATAAACACCTTGAACCCAGCTCCAGCTTTGCCATCCAATTTCTTTGAGACCTAAAATATGTTCTCAATGAAAACATAACCACCCCCCCAAAAATAGGATAATGATAGAAATCATTTTTCTCATTTAATCAGCTTCTTTGTTAATGCAACCATAAATTATGTGGTAGAGAAGTCTACTCACATTGTATATGAATTTTGCATAATTTGCATTAATTACAACATAAGATTTAAGTACATTCATTATGTAGTATTGTATGTATTTTTAGTTTATCTTATAAAAAAAGTTATAGCTGCTTATGGTAGACATGACTCCTTTATTTCCCCAAACACATAAAAGAAGAAAAACAAAAATCCCACAGATTCGTTTAGGAAATGGTGTCTCTTGGAAAAAGATAATCTTGTTTACTAGTTCTCGAATCCTCGTTGAAGCAGCTGCTCCCTGACTCTTGCACAGTCTTCCCCTATATCTAGTCTCCCTGGCAACCTGGAAGAGAGAATGTCTATGAGCCAGTTGCCTTACTCATTGCAAACTTCTGGCTAATGTGCCCGTGGGTTAGGTCGACTGTGCTCAGTCTTGACTTCTGCTCTTCAGACTCTCCGATGACTGATAGAGAACGTGGCCCCTGTTCTGTTCCATTTTACAGTCACAGAACCAATTCTTAACCATCTTGGAAGCACAGTTATAAAAGGGAATGAAGTGAGTCTCCATAGACCAACACAAGTTATTGAAGATACTAATAGCTATCTAGATGGGAGGACAAGTTACTTTTGTGGCTAAAGACCCCAGAATATGATGCCCTGCTCATCCTTTCACGCATTTAACAGAACTGTAATGTGTGCCTATCATGCACCAGGAATGAAGCTGAGCACTGGGGACTCTAAAATAAATAAACAAAAAAATCTCTATCTTCAAAGTGAGATCAGTCTGGTAGAGGAGGTCTGATATAATCAAATTATTTCCATATTGTGTTGCAAGTGCTTTAATAAAGCTACGTGAAAAGTACAGTAACTGGTACAATGGAGAGGGCAACTCCATCTAACAGGGAGAGGACAATTAGGCAAAGAAGAGACACAGAGTTGGATTTAAAAAATGAAAGGGTTTCGCAATCCAGAGGCAGATCCGAGGGGATTTCAGGAAGAGGGAAAAGCACGTTCAAAGAAAAGGACCATCACTCGGCGTGGACAGAGGACTTTGCATATGAGTAGTTCCTGGGGGTTCCAGTGATGAAGCTGAAGAGGAAAGGATGGGTCATTTCACAGAGCAGCTAACTTTTCTGTGTACGTATCAGGTGCTGTGCTTGGTATGCACACATTTAATTCTCACATACCTGGGATGATAATATTTACTATCCCAAATGTACAGAAGAGAAAACTGTGACAGGTCGGGCTATCCAAGGTCACATAGCTGGAATAGCTTGAAATCTGAACTTGTGGAGTCTGATTCTAGAGCCTTGTCTCTTAATCATGACAGGGGAGTTCAGACTTTATCTGTCCCCAAGAGAGGAATGTCATGATTCCGGTAGGTTTCAGTAAGATCCCTCAAGCCACAGTGTGGAGAGTGAGTTAGGTAAGGATGTCTAGAGACAGAAAATCACTTAGGAGATGCATGTTAATAACCCAGGCTAGAAACGATGAAGACCTGAACTATGGCACTGGGCATGGTTTCTCTACCCAACGTAACATAACCAGCTACTTGGGTGTAGAAAGAAGGGCCTGGACTCCACTTCACCACGCTGCACTCTTCATGATCCTGTTAAATATGGAATCAAGAGAAAAGACCATCTCTCCTAAACTGCAGTTGGGACCCAGAGTCACATAACTTGGAGTTGAAAGAAACTTTAGGATGATTCAGTACACCTGTCATTTCTTGTCAGGGATTCCTAATAGAGCATCACCATCAGGAGATGGTCCATTCTCTGCTTGAACTCATTACCACAAAATGTCTTTCAAATGATCAACATTTGCTCAATGAACATTTATCAACTATTGACTGTGGTTATGGCACTGTGTTTGATGCCATGAATATTATCAACAAGAGCCAACAGGATCCTTTAGGAACATGCAATGTAACATCAGGACTCATTTCTCTGTAACATCCACCTACTGTCACCAGTTCTGTTTCCTGGAATTATATGGAGTAAACTTATTCTCTTATGCATGGCAGCATTTCAAATACTAAAAGATCAGCTCTCAGGTGTTTCATTTTTCTCTTTTCCAAGCTAAACATTTCGTCTCTTCAACAGATTTTTACATAAGGTAGTCAAAGCTGCCAATGGCTACTCGGTTTTTAATGAAGAAATTGCTGAAAATTACCAAAAAAATACAGCATCTTTCACCATTAACACAAATACTGGCACAGAAATCAAACCAGTCATAATCAGAAAAATTGCAGATGGTGGTGGCTTTGAGATATCCGATCACCAGGAGTAGGCTCCATGTTAGAATTCAAAGCCTAGAGTAAATTTAAAATAAAAATGCTCAGATGGATTTGCATGTATATTCAATATTAAAACAAAGTTACTAATACATTTTAATAATCAGAGGACAGTGGTTTAAAATAATATTGGAAAAGTAGTTGGAAGAAGTTTCTCTCAGTCTTCTATTAAAGATAGAAAATCCAAAAACTCACAAAAATACACCAATAACCACTATCAAGATAGTAACAAAATATTCAAGATTTGCTCATTAACTACGAGCATTGAACGCTTTGAAAATACAATGCTCCAACCGTGTGATGCCCTTCTGAGCCTAAGAAAGATGCTTCTTTAGCCCTTCTTAGCCTTCTCCTCTCTGCTTACAAAGTTTCAGATGTGTTTCACCTTACAGACTAGTCAGGTATCCTTCTGCTAAATGGGTTCCACTTTTGAAAGTAAAAAGTAGAACCTAGTGTGCCATGCCTAAGCTTCCATACCAGAATTCTCTTTTATAAGCTCTCTAAAACATAACTCCCAGAATTAAAAAGACAGATAAATAAAATTAGAATCAGGAAGAAAAATTAAGTGTTAATGGCAGTGCAGTGAATCCCTGGAGGTATGATTTTCCCTGGTAAAACTGTAAAATTGCCAGAGAGGATAGAGGAGGAAGCAGGGAGTTCTGTAGCAGCCAATCCTGAGGATTGTTTTTCACTTACATTTCATCTGATCAGAGTGGCAGGGATCCTTGAGAGGAGGGAGAAGAGGAAAGAGTTTGTCCCAGTTCAGTGTGTAACAAATGTGTTAGACGTGATAATTGGACCAAGAACTCTGTGCATCAATCTGCCATCTAGGCATAGATCGGTTATGGAAATTTGACCACCATGTCAGTGGACAGAGATTGGGGTCAAGGGCAATCCACATATCACATTTGTTAGCAAACACTGCATCTGAATAGATCTCTTCTGTTCAAGGATGAGTACCTGGGCAAATATAATCAACATGGGAGTGAAAAAAATGCTATAGAATAGGGGGGAAGAAATTGTATACTCAGAGGACTACTGAAAATTATCTCTAGCGGGAACTCTAGAAGAAATAATTTTGGATATTTATTGGATATCCTCAATGTATGCAAAAAGGAGTGTTCTCCAAGAAACTGGAGTAAAAAAGCCACAATAAGAGAGGAAGGATGGACATAAACCAAAAATGAAACAGTAAAATGAGTCTACAAAGGAAGTGGTAGAGACCACAATTGACATTGAGAAAAATGGGATTTTTAATGGAGAGAAGAGATTTGGAAGGCTCCCAGAGGGATGAAAAGTACAAAAATAGTTCAAAATAAGGAGAAAGAAGATGATAAAGATGAAGGACAGTGGAGAAAAGTCCAGCCTAAGAATTACAAGATTGCTCAAGGAGCCAAGGAGAATGATTGCAACAGAGCAATCACCAAAGACATAATTGAGGAAAACTTCACTGACAGAAAAAAAAAAAACAAAAAAAGCAAAATGACAACCAATTGTGGCCTAAGAATTGGAAAATCTTGCTGTATTTTAGGAAAACTCAGTAACCACAGGCTCATACCTATGTGGTACCAGGAAAAAATGGTGGTTTACATTGCATCACTAATAAATTGTGGTAAATATTTTGGTGTTTCTGTGTGTGTATTTTCCTTCCAATAAGATATTTCTTACATAAGTTTATTTATGTGCATTTATGTATTGCACATAGGTATGCATATTTTATCCATATTCTTTTGTAGCTTTCTTTTTTCAATCAACAACATGTCAGAAACATTTTCTAGTGTTGTTAAATATTCTAAAACATTTTCAGTAGTAGTCCATTGTATCATGAGTTGTTTAATGTTTTACTGTTGGTCATTCAAATCATTCCTTTTTATGATTATAAATATAACTTTATTATAAACTTTACTATAAACAACTGTATCTCTGTTTATTCCTATGAGACAACAGGTTAAATGTAAATTGCTGGATATGTGAAGGTAAAAGAAAGGTGGGCAAGAGCTCAAAACATATGCCACCCAGGTACCTCTCTATTTGAGAAACAGAAAATTCCTGGAAGAGTAACCCTTGCTAACTTGAAAATTCATGGAATAGAAGGCACGGGAATGTAAAGCTTTGGTTTAAAAGAAAAGTCATTTACTTCCCATTCTAGGACTCAGTCATAAGCAAATAATCTAAAATTTGGACAATGATTTACACATTGTAAAGACCATGTTAGGATTATTTAGCAAAATGTTGGAAATAATTTAAATACCAAAAAGAGTTGGAATTAAGTGATGGATTAAATAGTGCATTATGTGTATATAAACTTTTTTATAGAAAAATATGACAAAATCAAATAATAAAAAAGCTAAGCAGGAGCCAGGCGTGTAATCCCAGCAACTCAAGAGGCTAAGGCCAGAGGAATGTTTGAGCCCAGGATAATGAAAAGAAAAGAAAAAAGAGGAAGAAAAACACAAAAAACTAAACAAGATTCAGATTTTATAGAGAGAATGACCTGCCTATTTAAAGGAAAACCAAAATCAATGTTTAAAGACAAGAAAAAGACCAAAATCTTAAAATAGGTTGTATCCTATGAATGGAATTTGAGTGGTTTTTTCTTCTTTATCCTTTTTTTGAATTTTTAAAATTTATATAATAAGCATTACTTTTATACTCACAAGAAATATATATGAGTCAAAAAATTTTGATCAAAACCTTCAATTGATCAAAGTGATAATGTGACTTAAAAGTTATAAAATTAATTTTTCTAAGCTACTCATGAACTTATTACCAAAATGAACTTTTATGATTTCTCTTTCAATCAATTTGCAAATGGTTTCTATACTTGTGATATAGTTTATGCACAATTTTAAACTCTATGACTTCTACTTAATTTTATTTCAAAAACACACATATTCATACTTAGAGAAGTATCACACTTGGAATGATGATGGCAAACCATCCTATCACATATATTGCTATAATTTATACAGACATTCTATTGTGGGGCATTTGAGTGTTTGCAGTTTGTCATGATGACAAATGCCACTACTTTTTACTCAGAGCTCTCTTCTTCTTTTTTATAATTTCCTAGGAATGTTCTCCAGAATTGTAATTATTGTGTATAAGGGTATGCATAAGCATTTTTGTGGTTTTTGGTACGTGTTGTCAGATTTCCCCCCAAATTTATGAAGTCTGTGTAGTCTTAATATTCTCTTGTAAAAAAAAAAATGAACCAAAGGAAAAGCCCACTGGACGGAGTTCTCGGACATTAAACAGGAAGGGATTTTGGAGCTCAGCTATCCAACGCAACTCTAAATTTACAGAGGAGGAAACGGAATCATAGCAGCCACTGGCTCCAGGACCCAAAGTGAAGATCAGACTTAGGTCTCTAGACTACCGAGCCCCTGCTCCTCTCAGGCCAACGTGCCAATATTCTCTCTCTCCTTTCGCATTCCTCTTCTGGGAGCTAGCATTGAAGAGAAGAAAACCGCATTCATTTTGGTTTAAGGCATCAGGGCAGTGGAACTTGCTTCAGCATTTGATCAGATCTTGCTCTGCCATGAGTAACTCGCATCGTGTTGCTTTATCTTTCTGGCCCTTGATTTTCCAATCTGTACAACAGGGATCCTAACACTACGCTTACATTACAGGGTTGTTGTAAGGATGAGTGATAATACTTGCAGGGCTACCACCAGCCCAGAGGACACTTTTGTGAGGATTAGAAAAAGGTGCTCTGTCTGGAAATGTGTGGAGGCCAGAGGGCACCCTCAACTGAGCAGACGGTACCTTTGTGCCACTTAGGAAAAGGTGTTGTTTCCTCCAGGAGATGCACACAAGGTGGGTTTCAACCCCCGTGCGCCCCTTTGTCTGGCAGCCTTCTTGTGCAGGGAAGAACCTGAACTCTACAGTAAGGCTGAGTTCATGAGAGCCATTGTCCTTATTCTATTCTCATTCTTATTTGGGGGGAGGGAGCAGTAGACCATTTCCACGGGGCATTCACCCCACCCGTCCTATCCCCACAAAAGTGAAGGCAAAGAGAGCTGCTTGGCAAGTAAGGGTTAAACTGGGGGCCAAATCCCATTCCTGTGGAGGCCATCAAGGCCAAATGTGAGCCCCGACCCTCACTAATTCAAGCTTTGTGCTTTTGCTGTGGGACTGTAGTTTGCCCGATGCATTTGCTCTTCCTAATTTGGCCTGCTTGGGTAACAAAGCTCCCAGTGATCGTCGAAGCCTCATTTGATGCACCTGTGAACAATTCATTATATTAATATAACAGCGGGGGAGGAGCAGAGGCACTAATAAATAGACTTTAGCTGCCAGGACTCCTTGTCACAGCCCCACAGCCCCGGCAGCCCCTTGCTTCTGTCTGCAGACACTCCCCAGCCCTCGGCCACAGTGGATAAGGTCCCGCAGCCCCCAGGGCCAATGTATCTCAAACGGGCAGTTCCCACATCTGGCGCATCGATGGTTTCTTCTCAAGCTCTGCAGAATTTTCACCTTCTCTGATTTGAAAAATTTGGTCTTAGGTATAAGTGGAGCACGAGTGTTTCTAACTGAGGTGACTTTGAACAGTATTCGGTAACTGTCCTCATGGCCGAATCTCCATGTATCAAAGATACAGATCTGTGCCACCACAGCACACAGAGTTACTGGCCAATGCCTTTATTTTGTTGACTCTCAGCACGTCTGCGCTGGCCTGATGTTGGGGAGCGTTTTCCTTCTCCATCACTTCAGAAGATACTAACATACACGTTTGGTGGTGCTCTGTTTGAATGCTCCTTTAAAAACGTGAGTTGTTTCCCTTTTTTCCCCTCAATCATAAACCCGTTCAACTGCAAATTAAAATGCGTAGTTCCGGAAACCACAACCAATCCACAGGTGTTCCGACGTGGCTACACACCCCACTGCCCCGACCTGACTCCCACCGAGTGAGCCCTGACTTTCTTGCCAGCCATTTTTCTGCTCACTTCCTGTCTTGCATCTCATGTTCTAGTAGGACAAGAAAATTATTCACAGTTTCTCGAAAATGCCATGCTATTCCCTGACCCTGTGTGTTTTCGCAAGCTGTGCCCTCAGCCAGGAATGCCCCCAACTGCTCAACTTGCCTCGGCAACTCCCACTCATTCTTTCACATTTTGCTGAAGGCTGGATTAATTATCTCTCAGCCGAGCTCCCCGTGCACACTTCTATCATTGAACCCATTTTCTTCCATCATAATTATCTGTTACGTTTCTCTCTCCCCGCTCCAAGAGTGTGAGGCCCATAAACACAGGGTCTGGTCTTAGTCATACTGATATCTTCAGTTTGTTTGAAGGAAGCCATGCAGGGCATTTTGCTAGCAGGGAGGTCGGAGTGGAGAAATACTTAAAGGATAAGACAGTCTTGTGTAAGTGGTCTGAGGTCAGACCTCCCTGCCCGTTATTGGCTCTGTGAATTTAGAGAAGTCGCTTCACTTCTCTGGGCCTTTGTCTTTTAAATCCATAAAGAACACGGGGTGAATCAGCGGTTTTTAAACTATGCTCTTTGGAGCTCCAGGTATTCTGGTGGGGTGAGGGGTACTCACAAAGGCAGTGGGTGAAACTGACAGAAGTCCAGCACCTTCCTTCCTTGCACCCAGCTGTCTTTGAGGAATGAGTTCTGTGTCTTCAACCACAGGCCTAAGGAAATAGCTAACAACTACTGAAAACTGCCAGATGCTCTGCGCACATTAACTCACTTCCCTCTTACAATGGCACGATGAGAGAAGAACATGGTTCTCACGTTTAAAATGAAGACACTGAAGCACAGAGAAGGGAACGTGCACATGGAGACCCAGCTAGGGAGTGACAGAGCTAAGATTTGAAGTGAGAGGCTTTCCAGGCCTAATATTGGGTGGTTTTATTATTGCACTGAGGGTCTAGCATGTGAATAAAAAGATAACTATGTATATGACACGTGTTTGCAAAGCACTAAGCCAAGGATGCAAATGATGGCCTAAGAAGAGTTCAGAAGAGGCTGTCATCAGTCTGACTTGGCATATTCAAGGAAGGCTCTTTGGAGGCGGTAAAACAAGCAGAATCCCAAACAAGAGCAAGACCCAGATACATGGATGAGTAGGGGAGTACAGTAGATCTAGGAGAAGGGAAGTCCAATATAATGATATAATATACAAGAAGAATATGTTTACCAAATCCACAGGTACCAAGGGCTTCCTATTTCACATTTAAAAAGCATCCTTTCCCTCTTGTCACAGCACATACAGGACCCAGTCAACGTCTGAGGACCGACGACTGTACCACTCACCAACTGCACTACTCTGGACAGCCTCCATGGCTTTGTGGAGCCTCAATCTGCCCATCTTTAGAACATGATTAATGATAGTGAATTCTATTATATACAATAGTCTGTGTATTTTAGGATACAGTGCAAAGGCACCAAAGTTATTGCTGTGTTTGGGCATTCTAAAATATTTTCAAAAATACCCCTATTGTGAAAAGTGTGTACCTATTCTTGAATCACAATGTAATACGGATTTACTTCATATAATTTGGAGGGCTTAGATTTTTTTTATTATCATGTATCACAGTACAGCTGCACATTTAACCTTTAGCAGGGCATAGAGAAGAAATTCAACAGCCAAAATTTATTCTCTGAGATCAAAGGGAAGACCCCTAAGATGAGTGTGCTTTTTACTGTCCTGCTCTTCCAAGCCTTTGGCAGCCTGGGGCAGCACAATTTTCTATCAGTCCTTGAACAGTAAGCATCTCAGTGACTGAATTAAAGAGCTACTTGTCTTTGGATTTCCTGTAGCACTTAGCACTGACATTCAACAGGATTCTACTGGATTCTATTCTATTCTACTCCAATTTTTTTTCTATTCTCTTCTATTTACTCATTCAATCAAGAAACATTTATTGAGAAACTATTTTGTGCCAGGCACTACATTGTGTGAGTGAACACAGAAATAAATAGGACATAGCCCTTGTCTGCAGAGCTGGATAATTTTGAGTCAGACTCAAACATATAAATGACAAATATTTGCTACACCTATATATTGGAGAGCTTCTTTCGTACAACATAGCCTAGTGTATAAAATTGAGATAAAGCACCAGAAAGCTCAGCCACACTGATCTTGAACTTTTCTTAGATCCTCAATAAATGAATAAATACTAGCTAACAATTCATGAGTACTTACTAACAAATAATTAACTAAATGTTTTACATGAACTATCAAATTATTTCTTAAGACACTGTCACACAGGTTTTTATCCTTATTCCCATTTTACAGATGAGAAAACTGAGGCTTACAAAAGTTACACAACTTGTCCAAGGTTATTTGCCATGCCTTCTTTCACCTTTGAAGCTTTTTATATGCTGTGTTCTCTGCTTAGGACACGATGCCTCCTTATTTTTCACTGTGCCCCACCCCTCCCCATTGCCCTGATAAGTTCTAACTGCCACCTACCTGTCCAGTTTCAGTTTAAAAACCACTTTCTCAAAATAGCTGTCTTTGATCTCCTACTGTGTTACCTCTCCTAGCACATGTGCTCTGCAATCTCGGCTATCATCATGTACTGGAATTGCCTGTAGAGTCTCCCTCTCCTTCACCAGACAGAATCTCCACGTGGCCATCTTGCCTTGGGTTTGTTTCAACCATTAGTATATTCTAAGAGGCCAGCAAAGGGCTTGGCACATAGAAGGTTTCAATAAACGTTTCTCAAATGAAAGGGGAAAGGCATATTAAACACTTCAAACAGCCACCCAACTCAAAAGATCTCCAAGCACTTAATAAGAAATTCTTCCTGCGGCCTTATCAGACTGTTTCCACAGATGGGAAAAAGACAGTCGATTGGTGAATTGCACCAGTTATCTCAGGCACGTTGACATTTGTTGTACTGCAAGGGATTTCTCTTAGCACAATATTTCCTGGGAGGAGCAGGTAAATATTGAGACAAGATACACATCAAGTTTTTTCTGTGAACCGCTGTACAATAATCAATTCCGGAGATAACAAAGGCGTTTGTTAACAGCTCCATCTCCTTCAGTTCTCAGCCTGGCAACGTTACAAAGCTCAAGAAAAGAAGTGTTGTGAGCAGATGCCAACCACTTGTCAGAGGAGAAATCCAAAAGGCACGACGCAATACCTCAGCTTTTTTACATACAGAGAGGCTTTCTGTCCTCCGATTCATCAGAATTCCTGATGGAGTAGCTGTAGAAATGGAAAGTGAGGGTTTTACAAGCAGATTAAATAAGAAAAAATTCAGCCCAGCAGAAAACTACTTGTGCGTGTCCTCTGGTTTTTCGGGTGATACTTCTGCAAACAAGAATGTGTGCCTGGGGACATAGCTTTCCCTTTATCGGAGTATTTTGTACGCTAACTCTGTTATTATTTCTAATGTATTTTGGTCACCTGGGGCTAGATTTTGAGGGCAAAAACTTTGTGTCATTCACCTTTGTACCTTTGTCCCCCTCAGTAGTACACCGAAGGTGCCCAGAACAAGTGAATGAAATGAATGAATGACACGAATAAACATCAGCGAGTGAAGCCATTGCAGGCCCTTGTTGAAAGAGCTAAATCAATTATTCCTGGATGGATTTCTACAGAATTGCTATTACATACTTTTGGAACTTTCCCACACAAACAGATTAATACCATTCAAAATTCTTTTCAAAATATGGTATCAGAATTAGGGCTAGATTTTAATTTTTACTCTTTCTTAAGAGAAGATGCATCTTATTTTGTGCCAAAACTGTGGTCTGATGAAGCCTGGTTGCTTCCGTATCCCACTGTGCACGCTAGCAGGAGCCTAATAATAATACGTATGCAGGCAGAACAGATAAATGAATGAATGCATGGGTCTTCCTGTCATTTTGGCTTCGCTAGTCAGTATCTGAGAGAACAGAGAAAATGAATGAAAAGACCAGGTTGAAGCAAGCCTGCATCACACTTTGTATCTTTTGCAGGACTGACTGTTCCTGACTCAGTAGCTTCATTGACTTTCAGTGTTTTATATCCCAGCTGACATCACTACGCATTAAGTTCTGTTCTTGCAGGCTGATGAAACACCATCAAAGTCTTACCTTCCTAAATGTTTTCTTTATCTCTAGGGAGCCAGGAGGATTCAGGACCCTGGTTGAGGAGCAAGCCCAGCCATTTGTCCCTGCTCTCCTGACATACTTCAGAGCCACTGGCAAGGAATCTGACTGCGCAGTCACCTCCAATCCATGAATCGTGGCTACATTAAGCCAGAAAGAACATCTCAACCCTCCCTTATCTGCTCAGACCATTCGGCAATCTTACATACAGAGCATACTGGAGTTTGCAATTTCTGTGGCCACATCAAAGACACGGGACTCGTTTTCTCAATGTCTGCTAACTCCAGTCTTTCTTCTATGGTTTCACCCGGTCTCCCTATTTACTATACGCTTGACCTTTCTCCTTGTTTGTTTGTTTTTTTCTTGTTGTTGGTTTTTGTCTTTATTTTATTTTATTTTATTTATTTTATTTATTTATTTTTTTTGAGAATTACAAAACTTTGGAGAAAGAAAAAGAGATCTAAATTCAAATTATAGTTCTGCCAATTAGGTGTGAGACTCTGGGAAAACACATAAGCCCTCTGAGCCCTACGTGTTTATCTGTAACATGAGGATAAGAATGCCAAGGTATTAGATCTGGCAGAGGATTGTATGACTTAATTTAATCATTGACAATCCTAAACATGCACAAGCTAGTTTTCTATCACTGCATAACAAATTACCACAAATTTACCAGGTTAAGAAAACACCCACTTACTCTCTCACAGTTCTGCAACTCGGAAGTCTGAGCAGGCCCAACTGGGTTTTCTGCTTAGGGCCACACAAGGTCAAAGTCAAGGTGTCAGCTGGGCTCTTATCTGGAGGCTCTTGGGAATAATCAGCTTCCAAACTCATTTACATTGTTGGCAGAATTCGGTTCCATGCAGTTGTAGGACTGAGGACCTGTGTCCTTGCTGACTGTCAGCCAGGGACCCCTATGGGGCCCTAAGGCTACCTGTGCTCATTCTCACCTGACCCTACCCACCTTCAAGTCAGCAGCAGGGTGCATCAGCTTCTTCTTACACTTGAAACCCTTCCAACTTTTTCCTCTGCCTAAAGGCAGAGAAAATTCTGCTTTTAAAAGGCTCATGTGATTAGATTGGACCCACCCAGATAATCTCCCTTTTGCCATTTGATGTGACTTAATCACCAGAGGGACAGCTCACCATATGCACAGGTCCCGCCCACACTCCAGGCCAGGGACTCATACAAGGGCAAGGATCATTCCTAGAATTCAGACAACACAGTGTATCAGATTCACCTTGGAGCTTTAAAAATACTGATTTTTCTGTTTCTATCCCAGGCCCTCTGAACCAGAATCTTTAAGAGTGGGTTCTGAGATTTGTATATTTAAAACTTTCCTTAGATAATCTGCATATAACTAATACATGAATCTAATGTGAATACTATCACAATGTTAATGTATTCAAGAGCCTTGTACAGTGCTTGATATATAATATGAACTCAATGAGTGTCATTTTTCTGTCCCTCTTTCCTCTAGCACCTTGCTATTCAAGCTGTGGTCCAAGAACCAACAGTGTCATCCAGTATCCTCACCACTTAGAAGCATCTCAGAAATGTAGAATCTCAAGAACCACCCCAGAGAGTCAGAATCTGTATTGTAACAAGATGTCCAGGTCATTGGTAACATTAAAGATTGATTACCACTACTTTAGAAAGCTCTCCAAGAATGGACCCCTATCATCAACCCTAACATGCTATTTAAACTTACCACTACCAAATGGATGTGTCTATTCAAATATTTCAATTCTGTTAGATTCAGTTCAACGGAATCCCAGACCATTTCCCCACATTTGCTGTCTACCCAGCACAGTGCTGTATGCTAGAAGGAAAGAGAGAATAGCAAGCCATAATTTAAGTTTATTAGATGCTTTCACCATTATTGGGTGCATAAGATAGTGAACTATTCGAAGCTGCATGTTTGAGAGCACACTGGTAGAACTGTAAGAACATTTTATTTCAGAGTAGGCAGAGGGAAGAACTTGAGCTGCTCTTGAAGGATACAGACGTTCTTTAGAACCTAGTTTAAATGTTATCTCATTTATTAATTCACTCAATGAATATTTATTGTGTCCCCATTATGTGCTGGGCACTTGGAATAGACACTCTTCCTGAACTCGTGGGATTGCCAGGCCCTGGCTGTCCCCCCTGACCTCATGGCCTTATTGCAACACTCAGCACACTGCACTGTGTATTCTTGCTTAATGCGTCAGCTTCCGGTGAAGGACTGTGCATTTCTCAGAGACCAAGGTACATTATTCTTGGTATGTGCTTCGGTATGATAGTGCTTAGCATATATGTGAGTGAATTAATGAATAAATGAATAGGACAAGAAAGAGAAAGGGCATTGTAGGGGTGAGGAACGTTCATGGATCGGGTGAGCACAGCAACTTGGAGAGACAATTCCAGCCAGATCGTACATGAGAGCGCACTCTGGACAGTCGATGGCGTAAGGTTCGATGGAGTGAGAGTACAGAAAGACTGGAATATTAGGATGGAAAATGTACTTTTCAGATAAATTCAACAGATATGTAGCAAGCTAATGAGCAACAGGGAGCTACTATAAGATGTTGAGGAAAGCAGAAGAGATCTGGTCTATGATTTGGTAATCTTCGGTATCTTATAAAGATTAATCTTACAGATCTGGTAGGTCTTAACCCAAACGGTTGGTATGGCAGAGATGGAGGCAGAAGGACAACGTATGGGTGTGACATGTGTGTGTTTAATGTGTATGTTTGGGGGTGTAAGGAGAGAGGTATCACAGCCATCCAAGAAAAAAATACATCATGAGCAGATGCTCAATATGGAAGAGTTCCCATTTTAAACAAGCCAGAACATTTAAAAATAGATTGATAGGCCAATTCCGTCCCAACAGAGCTCTGAGAAAACCTCCTTGGAATGCTGATTTACAGTCCACTTTCTGATGCATCCATTCTTGCATTTATTCATTCATTCAACAGATATTAAGTCGGTACTGAGTACCGTGGTAAGGTCTGGGGTTACAGAGATGAATAAAATAAGGTCTCCTGCTCCTGCAGGGGGGAAAAAGACCTCCAAATTAAACTTATTCACTTTGTTAGGGGATTAATTGTGTTAGTGATAAGATGAAATTGAAGATGAACTACTCTGTCTGCAAGTTCTTTAAGCTTTTGTCGAAGGTCTGATATTTTCTGGCTCAGCACTGTGGCAAAATGGAAGGCAGACAGCTGAGCCCGAGGCTGAATCCATCCCTTGCTGGCTACGTCAGCTTGTGTCTGCTTCTCCATTTGTAAATGGGCATGATTCCCGCATTATAAGTTTATCGTGGAATTTAAGGAGACAACATGTGCAAGCACCTAGGTGAGTGCATAGCACACCTCTGGGTTTCAGAGGCCAAACCATTTACAAAATACACATGACCTGGGCTCCATGGCCAGCTGGCTTCCAGCTGTACTTGGATCAGAGGGGAAAAAGAGAAAGAAGTTGGAATATTTCTTTCTTATTTCTTCCCTATTCTATCCCTTCTTTATCACTGTGTCCCTGGCAGAAGCCACATCCTTCTGAGATCCACCAATAGCTCCAGCTTCACTCTGGAGCTTGCCCTAGGGTCCTCTCCTTGTTCCTTCAGTAAGGGGGTAATGCTTCTCCCATCATTCCCTCCTGGGTGCTTCACCATTCTTCGTTGGTTTCCTAACTCTGACCAGATCTCAGTACATAGTTTCTTTAATAGCCCTGTCCTTTGAACCATCTAGATTGAATTATAATTCCTGCCAGTACCTTGTCTGCTACAAAGAGGTTAAGTTCTACCAGCAAGGCCAGAACTTCACAAAGTGTCTTCTATGACAAAGAATTATGCTGTAAAAAGGAAGTTTCTATGGTCAAATAAGTTTGGAAAATGCTGTATATTTGATTTCCTTCTTGGAGAGTCGTAATATATATTAACATATTAAAGGTTCAGAGAAGCCTGAAATGAAGAAATGTGTTTAATTTTATTTAACATCATTTTCTATTCTCATTTGACCATGAAACTATTATTTCATGTAACACCTATTAACATCCCACACTTGAGGAAATGCTGAACTAGGCTAAACTAATAAGATAATTTGTCACATTTGTAGCAGTTTGAGGGCAAAAGAACATTGGACTTGGACTCAAGATTTGCTGCTTCTTATCCTGAATCTGCCACCAGCTCCTGGAAGACCTTGAGCAGGCACCTCACCACACCAGCGCTCAGTCTTCCTCGAGGAGCTAGAGAAATGATCTGTGTCACTCATGCAAATCCGACTCCAGTGCACGCTCGTAATACTCTCACCAACATGAGCAATCTTGGCAGTTGGGGTGGAAGGATCTCAGCAATGTTTTGCTTTGTTTCTTTTGCAACTGCAGCTTCTCACCCCCAGCATTTTACTTCTTCACAGTTTTTATTTCAGTCAAGACTCCAGAATTTCAAAAGCACTTTTATTGAACCTCACAGAAATGTTCTTAAGCAAAATCCCACCATTTTTAATGTTCTCTCCACTATCCCACACTCCAGTTTCTGCAGTAGTAAAGTGATAGTACCAAAGGCATTTCCAATTCTAAGGCTTTACGATGGGTTCAATATGGTACTTTTCATTTGCTTATTTATGCATCACGGAGGGGAATAGCCCCTCCTCAAAAGTCAGTAAAAACTGGAGTTGTAGTGCATTGGGTCAGAATTCCCCATTCTCAGAAGGCTTAATCCAGAAAAGCAAAGTCTGAACACATTTAGACTCTGATGATTAGGGTCTAATATTTGATGAATAGCCATCAACTATTATTCTAAACCCTAAAAAACAGAAAATCAGCAAAAAGAGCTATGTCTATAGTCATCAGAGCAATATCACAGACATGTAACTCTGCCCAGTTGATACTATTCCATACATAAAACACAGTCCAGATATTTCTCCCAACAAGGCAAATTGTAGCTCACAGGAAATGGAATTGAATACAGATTTCAGTTCTCAGAGTTTTAGATAAAAATGTAAATGAGGAGCAAGACAATAATTAAACAAATCATTCACAGGAATTTTTATGGCCTACTTAACAACCATCAGCACAATGCAAGACACAGCAAGAAATTCTGAGTCCTCAAAATAATTGATCTGCAACAAGGCAAACATACATTTAATCACCACACTGGAGTCGAATTTAAGGGGAGATAGTTGGCATCCAATTCTTACTTTTTCGTATTTTATTTTTTCCCAGATACTTGATGAGAAGGTGATTAACCAAATTCTGAACAAAGATCAGTAAGCTAGTCTAATATTATCTGATAATACAATCTATCCCCCAACTTCAAAACTATCTGAGATAGGATGACTCAAATTACTCACAAAACAAATCTGCCCCTTCCAAATGGGGCCAAGGAAAGGGAGGCACTTTGTGAAATGACTGTTCTCTGTGTAATCTTTTTTAAAATGTTTTAACCGAAATAAAGTTAAAGTTTCCTTAATGTACAAATCAAAATGTCCAATGCACTTCATAACTGTTGGATAATGTTTAGAGTTAGAATTGTGATGCAAGTGTTGACTGGTCCCCTCCAAAATTGTCACACAGCTAAAAGCCATTTTAGATGAGTTTAATGTAAATGTAGGCATTTGTCAAGGGGTACAAGAAATGTTGCAAGATTAGAAGGGGTCTTGAACGTAGGCTGGAGAAATCGAGTCATGCAGGAGAGAAAATCTGGAATTGCAGAAGGGCAGAAAGGATGATACCAGTTAAAACCAGAGGGAGCAGGAATTGGGGAAAATATTGCTTCCTTTCTACAAATGAGAAAAATAAAGTCCACAGACACATTGTCATCTCAGTCACATAGTGAATAAGTGGCACAGCCAGGATCACAATCTAGGAATGGACTCCAAGGCTGGTTCTCTTCCCAGCATATGTTGTTGGTTGCCTAGCCTGTGCAGTTTTAGAAGAGGTCACCTACAGGGAAAATGACATTGCCATCTTAACTTCTAAGACCCATGGAAGGTCATTCCTTTACCACCCTGATTTAATTAGGCGCATTTTTTTTTTTAAACTTAGAAATGGTACTCTACTCTTACCATTTTGCTTAGCATGTTCATGCCTTTATGTTTATGGTGCACAGAGGAATTGGATTCTGCAGCAAAAGTACACTAAAAATCTTTCTTCTTTGCCTTTATGACTTTGGATTTTAAGGGCATAGTCATCTCCTATTTAGTGCATAGAGTAGGGAGGGTTTACTTTCTCTCTTTAGGTAGCACTGAATGCCTTCACCTCTCTAGAAAGTTCATCCTTCTCTCCTCTGTGTCACCTCTGGATTCTGTACATGACTTCAGCTTAGAAGTCATCCCATGATTGTATTTATAGTAAAGGCAGTGTGGTGAAGAGCTTGCAGTCAGACAGACCTGGGCTCAAATTCCAATTTACTGGAAGTTAACTCTGGGCAAGTTAAGCTCTTTGGGCCTTAGTTCCTCATTTAAAAGTTAATGACAGCGATAGCTACCACATGGTGTGTTACAGAGGCTGTGGGTGCCGAGGCTGGACACCCATCTCCCAGCTGCCTGTGTGTTGACTATCCGCTTCTCTGTAGAATTGCCCTGCTCCCTCGGGAGGCCCTTCGCCTGGGAGGCTCCCCCTGTAGACACTGACTCAGGGCGAGGACACTCTGGAGTACTAGCTCCAGAGCCCATATCGTCACTTAGTCCTTTCTCCTGCCCTATCTTGCTTCCCTCAGTTGACGCACCCCCAATACATCTTTTGCACGTGAATCTTTTCTTAGGCTCTGATTCCAGGAGATCAACTTAACACAGAGTTGTGAGATTAAATGATAAATCAGTTTGCATGTTGCCTGGCATACAAGACGAGTTCCCAAATGCTAGCTACGATCATGTCAGTAGCCATTTCTGGTACGTTTAGCACAATTCTTGGCACCTAGAGCTGCTCCATCAATTGAACAAAGTGAGGCTACACAAAATCACGTCTTGTCATCCATGCATCAAACCTGTGTACCCTGAGTACCCGCTGGCATGTCTGCAGTTTATCTCTCTCTGTCATCTCCATTCTACTAACACTTCCACCTCTGCTTATTTCTGCATATTTTCCTTTAACCACAATAACCACAATGTCTATTGCACGCCTAAAAACAAAGTGGCCATAGAGGAGAGAGAAAAACAGTATCTTCTCAAGAAATACAAACGTGTTCTCAGATTAATGATCAACATAAAATAAAAGAACAATGCATATCGTTAGATGTCAGGAAGTATTTAGGGGAAAACTATGAGTTTATGGTTTTATACATAACAACATTAATGATATAATAATATATTTAAAGCAGTTACTTGCTTTTTCTCCTCTTTAAAATACTAAGGTAATGATAATACTGAGTATATGATCTGAGAAATTCAAATAGCTGGTGAGCTTGTACTTTTTAAATTTACAACAGCAAAGCTATTGTCAATACCTATTGAAATTAAAACAAGAGCCTGATACTTGATGTTTCAGGTATCACGACTCATCAGATACTCATGCTAGGAAAACAAATGGTACTTCTGTGTTGCTTCCGTTTCGACAACCAGGAAAACAAGTCCAATCCCCTCATTCTCTTGCCTACCCCAATTATGTCTGCTAAATAGAATAAACCTTATTTTATTCAAAAAGAGAAAATCACAAGGAGTTAATGTAATGCATATGGATTCACAAAAGTGAACGCATACTTCCATGAGGAAGTATGAGCTTACATCTCCTGGAGTTTGTCCCAGAGAGCATGACAGGTTTAGCCTGGGGTGTTAGGGAGAAGGGGTTCAGCTTCACGGCTCTGCAGGAAAATATTTAACCAAAAAGAAATGTCCTGTTATGAGAGACAAAACGTGTCCATATTATGTTTATAAAGAAATTCCACCGCCAATGACATTTCTCATACCTCTATGAAGGTCTCCCTGATTTTCCTTGACCCCTATTCAAAGTGATCGCCCCTTCTGCTAAACTTCGTTAATAAGTTCATTAAAATAGAAAGAGGCCAAAAGGAGCAATGGGTCTACCTTCTTCTTGGACAAATCTGTTTCTTCATCTGTAAAATGGTGAAAATTCCTCACACTGGCACCCAATGCGAAGGTTGTACGAATAACATTTATTTAATATTTATCAGAGCTTTCAGCATGCCACGCATATATGTGCAAGATCCTAAAGGAAAAGAGGGGAACAGGACGCAGCTCTTGTCCTCACAGATGTCATAACTTATAGTGGGAGACAGGCATATAAACAGATAATTGCAACAGTGTAAAAAGTGCCATTTTGAAGACTCTAACTAAGTGTCAGGGGAGCACAGAGGGAGCACAGTGTGGGAGTGCTGGCGAGGGGCTGTCCAATTTAACAGCTAAGAGCACAGGCTCTGGATTCCAAGGCCTTGGGTTCAAATCCCAGTCTGACCACTTATCACGATCACTGATCACCTGTGAGACCCTAGGCAATTGACTTAATGCCTCGTCACCTTCCACTTCCCTGTCGAGAAAATGAGGATAGTAATAGTTCCAACCTGATAAGTTTCTTGTGTAGCTGAAAATGGCATATAACATCTGCAGCAGTCAGCACCACGCCTGACACACAGTAAGAGCCTGGTCAAGGCTTCATGGAAGAAGCTGTTTCGTGGACAGTGAGTCGGAATTTGTCAGAGGGACAAAGAGAGGTATTGCACGTGGAAGGCCTCAGAGGTGGAGTGAAAATGGTTCAGTGGTGTGAGGTTTTTGATATTTTGATTTTATGACCCACTGTAAAAAATACACTTCACATCACAATTCGGTGCACACACACACACACACACACACACCCTAAAACCAAAGTTTAATAAGACAGTACTTACCCTCCCTGTGTGTAATATCCTCTGATCTTGTCTATTCTCTCCCATTCTACTCCATTCTAATTTCTTAAAATGATTGTTGAAAAGTCCATTAAATTGATTTCATTACCCCTTAGTGGGGCAAGGCCCACAGTTTGAAAGGCACGTATTTCAGGGTGCTGTGAGGGCTGTAGCTTCACAATAGCTGAAGTGCAGTTAGGTATTACCTGATGACTCTACATATGGTGTGGTCCTGGGCCCTAATATCAATGGGCGTGATAGAGATGGGGCCGACAAGAAAGTCAGAGTCTTTATCATAAAGACCTCCATAAACCATGTTGCAGAGGCCGAACTTGATCCCGTCGGTGTGAGGAACCACTGTCGAATTCTGATTGAGATTGGTTTTAAGTGTTAGAGTGATTGCTCTGGTGGTGAGGTGCAGGACGGTTCAGCAGAAACCCGGGCCGGAGGAATGTCAAAGAGTTTCGCTTTGACGAAAGCTCTGAATAACGGCTAGATTCTATTATGATAAACTGAACAGTAAATTACACACCTCATCCAAAAATGCAGTGCCTTTCCCAGAATGTTGGAGTCTATCCTATTTATGGTTGCACAAAGATTTGGCTGGGGGTTAGTTCTCAGGGTCTCAGGGCTGCACCAGTGGATTTTCTTTCTAACCGTAAGTGCATTCAGTAGTTACAGTATTACGGAGGCTTGTCATAATGCATTTTATTTTTAACAAGTGATTTGAAAATATTATGCACCTGATCTGAACTCTAACCCATGGGAAATGGTTTTCCATAAATAGGAATGTAATACATTTTCTGAAATAATATGAAATTTAGGTGACTATCAAAGGCTACTTTGTTAATAAAATTCTTCTTCTGGTATTTGGTGGCAGGGACTATTTGCAAGCAGATTTTTTGGCAAATTAGGATTTAATGGTTAGGGAAGCTAACATTTTAATGAATGCCTACTATATGTAAGTGATTTTTTACATGTTATGATAGGCACTCTCATAACCAGCCTTCAGTTGACTAATTTGATTGATTAACAAGATTCTCATTTTTTGGATAAACCCATTGACTAGTATCTATAACTTTAAAAAACATAAATGGCTAGTAGACTTCTCTTTAGAACACCTGTATACTTCTGCTCACATCAGCTCACCATGTAATTGTTAATTCAAATTGTACTCATTATTTTTATACTGTGATTAATTAACATGTACACTGATGTGATAATATTTATGAAAAGAAACTTTTTATGAACTCCAAGTTGAATGCTTTGGAAAGTCTTGATAAAATAAATGAACTGCCTATAAAATGTTGAATTAAGTTTGACTTTACAGTAATCCTTTACAGCTGGGGTCCCCTGGGCCACAGACTGGTACCGGTCCATGGTCTGTTAGGAACTGGGCTGCACAGCAGGAGGTGAGTGGCAGGCAAGGAGCAAAGCTTCATCTGTATTTACAGCCGCTCCCCATCGCTCAAATCTCTACATAAGCTCTGCCTCCTGTTAGATTAGCCAGGGCATTAGATTCTCACAGGAGTGCGAACTCTACTGCAAACTGTGCATTAGAGGGATCTAGGTTGCATGCTCCTTATGAGATTCTAATGCCTGATGATCTGAGGCAGAGCTGAGGCAGTGATGCTAGTGCCGGGGAGTAGCTACAAATACAGGTTATCATTAGCAGAGAGGTTTGACTACACAATAAATGTAATGCCCTTGAATCATCCTGAAACCATCCCTCCAACCCCAGTCTGTGGAAAGATTGTCTTCCATGAAACTGGTCCCTGATGCCAAAAAGGTGGGGACCACTGCCTTAAAGTACAACCTTAAAGGATAGGAAGAAGTGGTAAACATTTTCTTAAGTGTTTTTAAACCCTCATTCTACTTTAAAGAAACTGACACTGGGAATCACATGCACATACACACACAAAAATGCTTCATGGGCATGGTTCATGACAGGATGCTGGTCACTGGGCTACAGTCTACAAGAAAAGACCTTGGCTCTTGATCAGAAGGTTGCTAAGTAAAAGAACTATTTTATGTTTTAATTCAAAATAAGCCATTTAATGTCTATATATATCATTTTTTTATTACTTCCTGGTATTCTGGTTATCTAATGCAGCATAGCATAGCACCCAAAAGTTAGTGGCTTAATGTAGCAATAACATTTATCTTGTTCATGAATCTGCATTTTGGGAAGTGCTGGGTGGGAGCAGCTTGTATCTGCTGTGCTCCAAGTCAGCTGGGGCAGCTTGAAGGTCAGGGCATAGGGTCATCTGAAGGCTGCTGTATTCACATTTCTGTCAGGTGATGCCGAGAAGGCTCAAACAGTTGGGGTCTGGCATCAAGGAAGATCCCTGGGCATCTTCCTCTGTCTCT
The DNA here is from genome assembly GCA_963574885.1 of Lepilemur ruficaudatus. Classification (NCBI taxonomy): domain Eukaryota; kingdom Metazoa; phylum Chordata; class Mammalia; order Primates; family Lepilemuridae; genus Lepilemur; species Lepilemur ruficaudatus. Next base: position 28,620 of record CAUYRT010035834.1, read on the forward strand.
GGCTTCTCCATATGGTCTCTCTAGCATGGCAGTCCCAGGGTAGCCATACTTCATGTAAGTCAGCTCAGGGCTCTCAAGACACATGTTGAGAGACAGAGACAGAGAGAGAGACAGAGAAACAGAGGTGGAAGCTCTATTGCCTTTTGTGATCTAACCTCCTGCATCACATAGTGTCCTTTCTGCCACAATCTACTGGTTGGGGCATTTACAAATGGGCACCCAGGTGCAAGAGGAAGACATATGGACTCTATACGTTGGATGGGTGAGCGTCAATGTCACATTTTAAGAGTAGCATGTGGGATGAGATACATATTAGTCATCTTTGGAAAATACTATCTGCTACACCAGCTTGGACTTAGTATTTTTTTCAATGAACAGACAAAAGATTCTGATATCACTGGGTAAGAGAAATTTCATTGTAATTAATTTAATTCTTACAACAAACCTACTGGATAGGCATGATAGTAGCCATTCTGGGGACAAGGAAGCAGAGGCTCGGAGCAGGTAGAAAGCTGACCCTCTACCCATCGAAGCTCACTGCCTTTCTTCTTCTGAAAGGGATCTGGGACCTCCACTTTCTATTTGTGAGCATTATGACCATTCCAACAAGGCCTATAAATCAGCACAACCCATCGGAACATCAAAAATCCATGACAGACAAAATGGAGTCTTTCAGTTTCATTACACATGCTAGTCTAGGCACCACCCAGATTAGTGGCTTCCTAACTTTGATGCACATTAAAATCATCTAGACAGTTTTAAAAAAAATCCTGTGGTCCAGGTTGCATCCTGCACTGATTAAATCACAATGTCCAGAAGTGAGAACCGGGCATCAGTCGTTTTTAAAGATCCCCAGGTGGTCCAAGTGTGAAGCTCCCTACAACCTAGATCCTCCCCAGACTAATCTCACCCCTCTCCATTTCAAGTGTCCATTAGGCCTCCTCACTCTCACTCTTGCCACTGTACTTGGCTTCTTGAGTTTTGCCCCAAACTGTTTACCCCAAGGACTCCACTCACGTAGATTCTTCTATCAAACCTCACACCCTGAACTGGAGCAGAGAGCCAGCTGATTGGTCTCTTTACTGCTCTCTCAGTTTTCTCATCCGTAATATAGTGATGATGATGATGATCATAATGATAATGATAATAATAACACCCTCATTGCCATGTTATTATAAGAATGGGAAGAGATAATGTAGGAGGTACTCAGTAAGCTTGTTAAAATATTTGTTAAGCAAATGAAAGAATCTGAATCATTTTATGTTTCCTTTATGACCAAAGAAATTAAGCCAACATGAATCTGGCTTCAGGTATTAAACACAGATTAAATATTCATTTTTAGGACACATTTGTTTTAAATTTAACACATGGGTTCATGAACAACGCTATAAAGAACCCATTCTTTAAAATATTAATATAAATATCTATGCACAAGGGGGAAATAATTGAGAAATTTTATCTCCTCTGACAAAGGGGAAAAAAAAGGCCATTTAAAAATATTACTTTCTCCCCTTCAGACAGAGAGTGGAGGTGAGCCACAAGACATCCAAGTTCACATGAAAGGGACATGATAAAAAATGCAGGTGCTGTGAAACATTTATATGGGCTGAGCGTAAGACAGTATGTAGGCTTGAATTTGAAATGACATTTTGGCATAAAACAGATCTCCCACAGGCGGATTTGAAACTTCCAGAAAAGTCTTAAAATGACATCTTTCAAAATGAACAATCATCAAATATGCCCAAGTCATTACCTCAAAGTACTTTGCTAATGAGACAGGCTGAAGAAATAGCTAAAAATAATTGACCCTGGTTTTACAGCTGAAAATTGTAAAAAAAAAAAAAAAAAAAAAAAAAATGCAAAAAAGCTATTGCAGGGTATGAACCTAGAATTAGGCATTGGCAACTGTTTAGCATATTAAATACAAACATTAGGACATGTCTCACTCAGCACAGAAAAATTGCCAATAGCTCTTTATTCACGAATTTCAAATTGCTTTACAAACTACTTGCTATCATAGTCCCTCCTGTAAATCTTAGTCCACTTGTATGGTGCTATGGTTTTTAAAAAATGACATTCGCTCCAATATCTAATGAGATGTTTGCCACAGTACCTCGCTGGATCCTTACACAAGCCTGTAAATTAAGCAAGGCGGGTTTTATTGTCCCCATTTTGTAGATAGAGACATTGAGGTCTAGAGACGTTAATAACTTGGTCACAATTACAGTCTTTCAAACGTACCACACTGTCTTACTTTAACACAAAACACAGCACAGGGAGGGTGTTGTACTTGTGTAGGTGTTTTTCAGGAAGGAACTCAAGATAGGAAGAGGAAAATTATTATCAATTGGGTTGCATGTGAAACATCAGACACAACGTGGAGATTGCTCATGATATGTACAATAATAAAGCAGACTATGAGTTGAATGTACCCAATGATCTCAGCTTTAAAACATGCATAGGAAAAAGATGAGAAGGAAATATGTCAAAATGTGAATTCCTTCTTTATACCATTATTTCCCAAGCTTCTGTCGTAACCATATATTATTTTTATAATTGAAAAGAATAGTTAATTTATTAATTCAAAGTTTCTACTGAGTATCTCCTATATACTAGGCATTATTCTAGATACTGGTTCTGGACAGTGGAGAAGACAGATGCAATTCCTGCCCTTGTGCAGCCTGTTTTCTTGAGGTAAAATGGACAATAAATAGGAAAATTGGATCAATCAATAAACAGAAACATTTCCTGTGGTCACAAGTGCTATGGGGGCTGAGGGGACACGGAGGTACAAATGCACAGGATGGGAGTGGGGATAAGGTGGGCAGACCTAAGCTGACTCCTAAAGGACGTGAGACAGAGCACTACACAGGTCTCAGAAAGGAGCATTCCTGGGCAGAAAATACGGAGGATAAAACTTGAGATGGGAAGGGGCTTCTAGTTTTGGGGGCCCAGCCTACAGGCCAGTGTCGTGGAGCCGGGGGAGAGACAGGGGCTGGGGACGTGCGATGAGGGGCCAGATCGTGCTGGGCCTCCGTGGTCGTGTACGTTGCCTGGACTTTGTTTAAATTTCGTGAGTACCATTGGAGGTTTTTGAAAACGTATGTTTGGGGGCGGGGGAATCATGAATCATTTGCTTTCTATGTTGTAAATACCCATCTGGCTGCTGTGTAGAAAACTGCTTGTAGGAGCAGGAGAGGAATCAAAGAGGCCAGCTAGAGCAGATGGCAACGGACCTAACCGTCCAGTCCAAGTAAGAAAAGACGGCGGCTTGGTGACTGCAGCAGATGTACATCTCACCTAGAGCTTGTGAGAAATACTTTGATTCAGGATTTTTTTTTTTTTTTTTTGGCCTGAGTTCAAATGATGCTGCCATCGACCAGGTAGGGGAAACTAGGGAGGGGTATGTTGGGAGAACGCGGAGGAGCTCGGCTGGGGGCCTGTCGGCTTCCAGGTTCCCACGTGGAGACATGGATGGAGTGGGCGGGCCGGAGCATGGGGCTGGGAGAGGTCAGAGCGGGAGACAGGTGTTTGGGAGTCACAAGCATACATAAATGTCATTTAAATCCATGAAGCTGGCTAAGATGAGAGACACAGAGAGAGAGAGAGAGAGAGAGAGAGAGAGAGAGAGAGAGAGAGAGAGAGAGAGGGAGGGAGGGGATATTGGTTTTAAGGGTGGATGTCACATACACAAAATGCTTACATGATGCTGATGAACAAACTGTCTCAAAAACTGTTCAAAAACATTTTCTGGAAAATCACCAGACAGTATAAGAAAGGAGGTATTGACTATCAGGGCAGAGAGACTGAACTTGGTATAAAGTCCCAGCACTGACCCTTACAATGTCTGTCACCTTGAACATACCAAAAACTATAGGTAACTTGGGTTCTTATCTGTAAAACAGGGAGGCCAGCAGCCAACCCCAAAACCCATAGGCTTAGCAAAGCCACCCTCCTCTGTGCTCCTGCACACCCTCAGGTGATTCTTCCCACATCACGTTGGATAGAAATGTGCTGCTTCCAGGTCTGACTCCACTTCTAGGAGGTGAAGTCCATGAGGACAATGACACTATTTTAGACACCCTGGGTCCGAAGCATCTTAGCAAGAGGACTGGTGCATGGATAGAGGAGTAGTTAAGAGACTGCCCTTTGGAGTCAACCCTCTAACATTTTTACAAGCAGTGTAACTCTGGATATATGACTTTCCCTCTCTGATCCTCAGTTTCCTGATAGTTAAAGTGGGCATTGACACCTATATTGGAAGGTTATTTGGTTGAATAAATTAGATGATGTAAGTAAAATGCTTAGCATAGTTCTCGGCATTGGATAATATAGAATGAATTATTAATATAATATCTGTGCTGATGTATTTTGTGATCCACTGCCTAACCTTCTCTATCCTGGTCTGAGCCCCAGAGCATACGACTAGAACCACAAAGTCAAATAGACCCGAATTCAGATCTTCGCTACTCTGTTCACCAGCTTAGACACAACACGCCTGACTTTAAGCACCTTGAGCCTTAGTTTCCTCCTCTTTGCAAAGGGGATACTGACACCAAACCTCATGGGTGTTGGTAGGGTGACTGTGACAATGTGTTTAAGCACATAGCACTGCTGTATAGTACTCCTCATTGTCATCATCATCACTGTGATGTGCGGGAAAGCCCTTTGCAAACTGGAACCAGTGTGCACCCAAAAGAAATGTTTCAATCGTTATTCACGAGAAGATGCATGGCTGCCGAGACATAAGGCTGCCCTACACTGAAGCTTGCTGCATTCCTTTTGTCAATCCTTTACAGGATCTTTGATCATCGTCGCCTCTAAGATCTGGCTCACCCCCTCCAGGAAGGCTTCCCTAATTAATTGTACTTTGTCTACGTTTTCATTCTCCAAACACTCAATTCTTAGGAGTAAATTCAGATTTACAAAACAGATGAATTAAGTTAATTAGTTGTAGCACCAGAGGATTCCTCGGGATTGCTTTAAATCACGCTCTCCCAAAGCACAGTTAAACGACATGCAATTTACAAACATTTGATTAACACTCAGGGGCTCTGGGACATCAGTGTTGCCCAAATCGAGGCCCGGCTTTGGTTTGGTTTATTTTAATTCACATATGTTAAACTTACTTTGCTAGTCTTCAGAGCAGCTTTGCCTCTTCTAGGATTTACTCGTAAATTCCCAAAGGAGAGGACCCTGACTTTAATTTCCATTACCTTCCGGGAGGAAATACACGAAAGCGCTGCCCGAGGTGGGACCCAGAGGAGGGGAGACTGCCAGTCTGGTGTGTGACAAGCAACCTGTTGTATTGCCTTAGCTGCCTCTCCACAACGGAAAGTGGGAACTTCTTGGAATGGCAGTAAATTGAACAAAAATAATGGGGTCCTGAGGGGAATTTTACCCACAGAAACAAGGAATTGTGGAACAAAAGATGAAGATAATAGTCTTAGAGAATTTTCTCTTCTTGGTTTGCTTCCTGTGTTACCCCCACCTCAAATGATGGTAAAACCCTTCCATGGGATGAGCCAGTGGGCTGGCCTTCAGAGACAACAGTAAAATGTGATGTAGAGGAGAACGTCCTACTCCTCATAGGCTTGGGAGGGGAAGAGTTCAAGGGGCAGAGATGATAAAGCTTCACGTGATAGTGTTGAACAAAAACATAAGGAAGGCTAAATCCCAGCTCCTTATGGGAAGGAAGGAAAAAAGAGAAGACAGGGACCTCTTCACTTTGGGGTTCCATAAACGTCAGGAACAGATACCCAAGGTGGGTGCAGAGGGCTGAGCAGCCAGAAGGTTCCAAGAAATCAAACACAGATTTCCTGTGGGCACAGAAGAGCTCTTTAGAAGAGCAAGCTGGATGGTGGCCCAGATCAAGCCTAGACACTCAGCTTTTAGGAAGAATGGGACAGACCCAGACTTTGGAGGTGGGAATATCATTGGTAGGGTGCAGACGTGGTTCCTCTTCAGCCCTCTGGAGGCTCACAGTGAACCCTCATTAGCAGTCTCCTGCTTCAGGTGACCTTCCTGGTGTGGAGTGACCTTGACATCTGTCTCCATACAGCAAGTTTACACCAGGCACCCCCTGGCCTGAGAGAGCTGCTGTGAACTGGCGGCGGGGGCCACAGCAAGCACCCAGACCTCCCGCCACTTCCTGTCCTGCTCTTTCTCTGTGCCGACCCTCACCTGGCTCCAGGCCTTGCCTCTGTCTCTGGATGAAGATCTGCTCCAGTTCTGGAACCTGGCCTTCGTATTTGGTCTCCCTGGTGCTCATTTCCTGATTAGCCACTTAAGGATTCAGGCCTGGCCATGTTCTCCCCCATCCAGTCCTACCCACTGTGTGAACAATGGAAACACTCTGCTATTAACACTGCCCTTCACCTTTTCATCTATCCTCATTTAAACTTATAGAGATGTGTGTGGGGGGGTGTATGCATGTATGTATACACATACTTTTTTTTTTTTTGAAAAAAAAGAGATAGGAACATATTCATTACTCTGTAACTTGTTCTTTTTCCATTTTAACAGTATATTATGAACATTTCTCTAGATCGATATACAGTCATGTGTAACATAATGATGTTTTGGTCAATGACAGATAAAATATATGATCATGGTCCCTTAAGATTATAATACCATATTTTTATAGTACCTTTTCTATGTTTAGGTATGTTAAGATGCATACACAGTTACCACTGTGTTACAACTGCTTACAGTATTCAATAACATGCTGCCTAGGTTTGTATCTCAGGAGCAATAGGCTATACCATGTAGTAGGCTATACCATCCAGGTTTGTATGTTTATACAAGTATTGTATAACTATGATGTTTGCACAATGACAAAAATCAGCTATTGACACATTCTCAGAACATATTTCCACCGTTAAGGGATGCTGTATAGAGAATCAATGCACCCTTTCAATGGCTGAATAATATTCCACAGTGTGGGTTGCCATGGTGTAGTTAACCACTACCAAACTGAGGGACATTGGGGTTGTTTCCTCTATAAATAATATTGTAATAAGCATCCTTATCCACACGAACTCACAAGCCAAATCTTGCATTGCTATTGAGTATATCTAGTTATCTCAGTGGGTCTGTGGGTGCATAGGTATAATTCGGCTGACTTAAGATGGAATTGCTGGGTCAATGGGTATGCACATTAAAAAATTTTATAGGTGCTGCACTGCCAGATAACATGAGAGTAAAATTTATAGCTAGACTCATTTGCCACTCACTAGCTGTTAACTTCAGGCAAGTTTATGTAGGTTTCTGAAATTCAATTTCCTCATCTATGAAATGAAAATAATAATATCTGTTTTGAAACACGAAGGTAATATATATACGCCATCTGGCACAAACTAGAAACTTGATAACTTATGTCCCCTTTATTATTCTGCTGTTATTAAAAGACAAATCCTAAACTTACAATTAGCAGAAAACGTAAAACCAAGGGCACATAGATGGAAGAGCCACATGTAATCCCAGCTCTCCCGTTATTTGGTATCAGTCTGGGCAAATCCTTTGAATCTCGGGGCCTCCAAATCCACAGTTATGGAAAGCGGAGGTCATAATAAGCTGCCTCTCAGTTCTTTTGCAGCTCTGCGATCTCTGTAATTGCCTACTTTATTTCTAGGGCATTATTGGGAAGAAGCTATCAGCATTTCAGATCCACACAAATTATTTGTGCTGAGACAGAGGCAAGATTGCAAAATAAACAAACCAATATCCCAGGCCAGGCCCTTAAATATGCATGTGAGAAACACAGTTGGCCCCTAAAGAAAACACATTCTGCTTTCTGATCTCAGCTGTTGGCAGATCTTAGCTGTTGTACTGCATCCACTGGGTTCTCAAACTGTCTCATTACAAAGAGGGGCATTAAAACCATCTTTGTGGTGAATGCGGGTAGGAAACAGATTGGTCTCCAAACCTCTCTTCAAAATCTCCAGTCCCAATTCCCTGACCTTCCAGGCTGACTCCATCTCTCCCCACCATGCTCACAAAGCCTCCATCAACAATGACCCCATAGTCTGTTGTGTGGTCCAATAGCCTGTACGTCTAAATTTACCTCTCAGCCCTTACATCTAACTGACTGCTGTATCCCCAAAGCATCTAACTCAGGGCCTATCTTTTGCCTAGCAGAAGCCCAAGAAACCTTTGCTGAATGGAATATCATTGTGTAATTGCTCTTTTTATATAGGGAACCAACATGCTAATGTTTGAATGTCTGTGTCCCTGCCCCCAAATTGATATGTTGAAATTTAATCACCAATGTGATAGATTTAGGAGGGGGTGCCTTTGGGATGTGATTAGATCATAAGGGTGGGCCCTCATGAATGGGATTAGTGCCCTTTTATAAGTGGCCCCAAAGATCTGCCTTGCCCCTTTCACCATGTGAGGACACAACAAGAAGTTGCCATCTGTGAACCAGGGAGTAGCCCTCACCAGACACTAAATCTGCCGGCATTTTGATCTTGGACTTCCCAGCCTCCAGAACTGTGAGAAAGAAATTTCTGTTGTTAATAAGTCACCCATTTATGGTATTTTATTATAGCACCCTGAGTGGACTAAGGCATAAGACCTTTATTTATTAATTTACTCATTTCCTTAACTAGAATTACTGTGTTCTAGAAGAGGGAACTGGGTTCTAGGTAAGCTAAGTAACAACTTCAAGATTAGCTAGTGGAAGGTCTAAAATCAGGACTTAGCCTTTCTGATGCTTGATTCAGTGCTCACTTTATTATTTACTATGTTGCAGCAATAATTATAATTTAGTCATCATAATTCCATACACCAATTATCCATATTTTCATTTTAATATGTAGCTTTCATTTTAATATATAGAAACACTTGAGCTTATTGAACTTTTTATTCTCTAGGATTTTTATGAAATTAAAAAAAATAAATCGATAAATTTCCCAAGTGATTGTTTTCTGCAACCTAACCTCTCATGTTATGTAGTAGAACATTTATTTTTGTTTCAGCTTTCAAAACAGAGAATCCATTAATACTGACTGGAGAAGTCACCATGTTTCTGATAGATAATGTTATTCAACAAAAAGTCAAGTTCCATAACTACTGCTAGGTGGCTGGTGTCTAAACGATGAGTTATGGACTTTTGAAACAAGTCCAGGGCTTTAAAACGTATACACCCTTCATATTATCCGAAATCTGATGCCATGTCCAAGGTGGAAAGTTGATGTAAGTGGAACTTGCAGAGTTTTGGAGTAACAACCACAATGGATTTTTATATAGTATATGTTGAGTATAATATACAGGTGGGGATTTTCTAGAGCTGAGAAGGACACAGCTTCCACACAATTTAACAACTTGAACTGTCTCACCACGTGTAGAGAAGACTTGTATTGCAACAAGCAAAACGGCACAGGCTTTGGGTCCAGGTTGAATTTTTGGCTCTGTTATTTCATATCTCTGTGAATTTGTAACTCATCTATCCTCATGGAACTCCAGTTACTCCTTGGGTGAGGTAGGGATAATAATATCTTTTTTATAGGGTTGGTGGAGAACAAAAAATGAAACAAAAAGTGATGTGCCCAATACAATGGTTATCACATAGCAAGGGGAGCTGAAGTCAAGTAAAATGTAAAGTGAATTCAATAGGTCATAGCAACAGAGCTGAGTACAGCTACCAAGGAGCGTCTATACCGGCACCAGTGGTTCACCAAGATGAAGAACATGGTTTATGTGAGATTCCACTTGGGCAATGCCAAGGGTTTTTACTAGTACAAGGAGAAGAGCAGCCTCTGTGGAAGCAGAGGAGTGGTTTCCCGTGTAGTATAGGAGCTGCATCCTGGCTTCTAGGAAAGACAAGAAAAGAAGCTCTTTACAGCCCAGATTGGTCAAGGAAGACTTTCTAGATAGGTGGGTCATGAACCAGAACTTGAAAGTTAAGTGAGATTCCAGGAGGCACAAAGGGGAGGGATGGTAGTCCAGGAAGAGGCATCAGGGACAGAAAGGCTCAGAATATGACTGATATATTCTGCCCTGGAGCGGATAATGAGTGTTGGAAAAAATAAGGGAAGAAGAAGGAACTGCAAAGTGTATTTAATATTTATTCCAATTTGCAGAAGGTCTTGGTTGTCAAACTAAGGGATCTGTGTTTTCTCCAGCTGATGAACAAAAGCCATGTTCATAATCTGCTGAAAAGTGGTCTTTTAGGAAGAATAATCTGAATGTAGAGCAGGAGCAAAGAAGAAGCTGAAGGCAGGGGGAGGCTCTGGATTGATGAAGAGTGGACTGAATCTGGATTCAGAGGGATTGGGAATGTGTGTTCCAGCGTCATTGTTTAATAGCTGTGAAACCATCTGCAACTTACTCAGATTTTCTAAGATGCAGTTTCCTTTTCTACAAAATGGGAATAATGTCAGGATTTTGTGTGATACTCAAATAGACAAATAGATTAATAGCAAGATAATTACTCGGCAAACTCCAGAACAGACGTGTTCAATAGAACTTGCCGTGATGATGGAAATATTCTATATTTGAGCTGTCCATGTTGGTAGTCACTAGCCAATAGCCACTTGAAATGTGGCTAGTGTAACTGAGGAACTAAATTATTGATTTTATTTAATTTGAATGAATTGGATTTAAATTTAAATAACCACTATATTTGATATTTGACAGCAGAACTCTAGAGACTAGGGTAATGAAAAAAGAATGAATTTTTAAAACAGAAAGATGAAGGTTTCAAACATGGCTTTGACCCTACTGGGCAAACTTGACCCTACTTGACCCTATTTGAACTCTCTGGACAGAATATTAGCTAGATGACCTTGAGCTCTGGGCTCTAGCCGCAAGAGACTTCTTGCATGTCCTTAACCACACCATGCTTTCTCAAGCCTCACTGTTTCTGCACTCGCAGCTCTCTTTGCATGAAATTATTATCCACCTTTGTCCCTCAACTTTGCTTTTAGAAATTCAAATTTCATTTTTTCCTTTTTTTGAGACAGGGTCTCACTCTGTTGCCTGAGTTAGAGTGCAGTGGCGTCATCATAACTCACTGCAAGCTTAAACCCCTGGGCTCAAGTGATCCTTCTGCCTCTGTGTCCCTCAAAATTTGAATTTCTTGCAGACTTAATTCAGGCATCTGCCACGCGTTTAGGCTGGGCTGTGAGCTCTTTTCTATGCCCTGAGCTCCCTGTGATTCCGCTCTCAGAGCACATGTCACGCTGCAGCCTGCTTCCCCTTTTCCCGCTGTGCTCACCAAAGGGAAAGGCTCCAATTTATTTTTTTGTGGTACAATATACATTACACAAATTTATCATTTTAACCATTTTTTAAATGCACAGTTCAGTGGCGTTAAGTATATTCACATTGTTGTGCAACCATCACCAGCATCCTTTCCAGACCTT
>CAUYRT010035837.1:0-35376 GCA_963574885.1 Lepilemur ruficaudatus
CGGGACGGGCAAGTGTCTCCGGAGGGGCTGGCTGTGAAGGGACCGACTTTAGGCTGAAAATGAGACCCTGAGAATGAGACACTGAGACCCTGCCAGTTGTGAGGTGCTTGCTCACACACACGCACACGCACACGCACACACACTCCCCTTCCGTCCTCACGAGGAGCCTGCGGTTTGTGGAGAGGGCGTGTGTTAGCGACACCTGCTCTGGGAGGGGGGGACCCAAGGACTGACGCTCGGTGAGTTTCCTGGTTTCTTTCTGCACCAAATACCCTACACTTGGAGTTCAAGAAGACGGCAGCCTGGAAACGCCAGTGGGCACAGATAAATAATAATAATAACAGTAATAATAATATAAAATATAAAACAGACAAAATTACAAAAGCTCGCTCTGTAGCCAAAGGCCTGGGGCGGAGCAGCCTCAGGGAAGGAAATCTCTGGGCAACAGCTGCGCTGCTCCCACCAGCACCCCAGAAACGCCGGCACACCTCCCTCGTACCCGCCAGCCAAGGGCGAGTGGGATCCTCAACGTCCCCCTGGCCAGGCTGTGCCCGTCCCCGCGCCCCGCCAGGTGATGTCCGGGAGGCAGGGTGGGGAGCAGAGGTTCCCTCCCTGCAGCTGGTGAAGCTGTGGATGCTCCTCCCTCCACGCCTCCCTCCCTGTGGCCTCAGAGACACGGGCAGCTGGGACTCCCCCCACTAGGAGGGACAGGTGTCCTCCCCACCCACTGGAGGGTCAGAGAGGGCCTGGGGAAGAGTCAGGACGGCCACCATTGCCCAGCGGCAGCAAGGCCACCACCCCCAGGTGTAGGCAAGGACAACAGGGGCAGCTGGAACCCCCACCCCCAGCAGTGATGAGAAGCCCCAAGCCCCCCACTCAGGAGCCGCAGGGTCTCCTGGAGGTCCTGGACTCCCGCACCCCTGGCGGAACCAGGCGGTGACCCCCCCCACCGCCGCGGCAGCGTCAGAGGGAACCGGACAAATACAGAGGTTTCGGTAAGACCCAGAGTCTCAGAACCCAGGACACACATGTGCAGGTGTCAGTGGGAATCCGTCACCGTGCCAAGAGCAGATTCTCCCACACTGAACGAAGATGCTGTCGCCCAGGCGACCGAGAGGGCAGCGTCGTCTGACCAGGGCTTCAGAGCAGCCGCGGTAAAACCGTCTCCGCGAGCAATTACGGACACGTTAAATCCAGGCACTGCGACCCTCAGCAGAGAAGGAAAAGTCTCAGCACAGACACAGGAGACCTGAAGGAGAACCGGTGGAAACCTGAGCACTGAAAAATGCGGAACCTAAACAGAAGGCTCGGGGCACGGCTTCAAGGCAGGTGAGGGCTGAGGAGAAAATCCGTGACCCGGAAAGGAGAACACTAGAAATTCCCCGTCTGAGCAAGCGAGAGAAAACAGCCTGAAAAATGAACAGACTCTGGGGAACCAGTGAGACCCTAACGAAAGCTCTCACACCCGTGTGACCCGAGTTCTGGAGGGAGGGGAGCAGACGGCAGGCTGACACTGCAAATGTGACGTTTCAGGGAAGGAAACGTGTGGCAAAATCTCGAGGACCCAGGGCTGGGCCAGGCACCCATGGCGTCGGCACCGAAAGCACAGAACACAAGCAGGAAGGTGAGTGCGTGGGCTGCGTCGAAGTCAAAGACGTGCTCTGGGAAAGACGCGGCCAGGAGGAGGAGGCAACGACCAAGGCGGAGGACAGAGCTGCGAACGGCACTTCAGTGAGAGCCGTGTCTGGAACCCGGACCGAACCCTCACAAGGCGACGGTGGAGCGGAACTAAACAATCCCGCTTGTCCGGGAGACACGGAGAAACTTTGCACTGAGAAGGTGTGCACAGGGCAGGTGGCGCAGGAGAAGACGCTTCGTACCGCTAACCTTCAAGAAAAGAAAGACCACCTTTCCGTGTCATTACACACCCACCAAAATGGCTAAAATAAAAAACAGTGACAACACCAAACGCTGGCGAGGGTGCGCAGAAACCGGCACACGCGTGCACTGCTGGCGGGAATGGAAAACGGTGCGGCCGCTCCGGAAAACGCCCTGGCAGTATCTTAAAAAATAACATGCGACGCGGCAACTGCACTCTTGGGCATTTGTCCCAGGGAAATGAAGGCTCGCGTTCACAGAAAGCCCTGCACACCAGTGTTTATGCCAGTTATTTTTCCGTACTAGCCCCAAACTGGAAACAACCCAGACATCCGTTAACAGGTAAATACTTGAACTGCGGCGTCAGCACGCCGTGGGGTACTGCGCAGAAGTAAAACGGCCCGGACTATTGATACTCCCAACAACTTCCATCGATTTCCAGAGAATTGGAAATCCAGAGAATTATGCCGAATGTGGAGCCCACGGCAGAAGTTTGCATGCTGCATGAGTCCATTGGCACAGCGATCTTGAGTGGCAGCCCTGTGGACTCGGGGACTGGTTGGTGTTTGCAGGGGTGGAGGAGGGAGGGTGCAGGAAGGAAGGGGTGCGGCTATGGAGGGCCACATGCGGGTCACTGGTGACGGGAATGTTCTGTATCTAGGTTTTGTCCATGTCGACATCCTGACCACAATGCTACACTGTCATTTTGCAAGGCGGCGCCTTTGGGGGGACCGAGTAAAGGGCACCTGGACTCTCCGTGGGTTGCATTTTATTAATAGAATTGCGTGCGAATGTGATTTTACAATTATCTCAAAACAGAAGGTTTAACTGCGAGGGTGCAGGCAGTGGGCATTGCATCTGCCTATTTCCAAGCCACATCTTGGACTGAGATACTTCGCACTCATTAATTTGATTCCTTAGAGTAGGCCTGGGTTGTGTAGCCTCTGCTCTCTCTCTCAGAACACTCTGGCAACGTGTTACATGCTCGCTCTCAGTCTCCCAGAGGGCGAGTGAAAGCATGGAGCAGGAAAGGACCACTCTGGTATCCCAGGCAAGTCCAGCCCTCAGTTGGCCTGATGGCAGTGTTGCCACCTGAGTGGGCCCAGGTGACACCAGCAGGGGACCAGAAGACCGAGGTTGGAATCATGCAAGCGCATCGTGTTGTTCAAAGCCTCTAAGAACGGGGGTGTTTGTTACACAGCATTGCTAACAGATACAGGCTGAATGATGGTGTGTCAGGGGTGCTGTCATGAAGTATGGACTCAGCTTTGCATGAGAAAGTGGCCGGAATCCCTTTGCCGAGGTCTGGGGCTCTGACGTCTGTCAATTCGGTCAGGTGACGCAAGGCACCTGTGCGGATAGACAGCCTGCAGAGAGGCCCCGTCTGTCAGAGAGCAGGCTCGTGCTTCCTTTTCCATCCCATCCATTTACAAATGTGCCTCCTGGCTCTGCCAAAACTGGTCAGAGAATTTACGACCTCAACAGATCAGCCACTCCCCGAATGATTCAGCTTCGTGAAGCCTCGGCTCAAACAGAGAGCCAGCCCGGACAGTGCTCTGCAGCGTGGGCCCCCGGCACCACACGCTGCCCTGCGCACTGACCGACACGCGCAGGCCTTGCGTTTGCACTCTTGCGGGTTGTGCCGCGATACCCACGGAGGCCAAAGCCCTGTGAGTGCTACCCAGCCGTGAACGGCAGGCAGGAAAGCATCTACGCAAAATACCCACAGCTCGCATTTGTAATAGCACTCCATGAATGTCACGGGGCTTCCAAATCCAACCTGGTTTTGGTTCTTATGGCAGCATCTCCCTGACATGGGAAGAGGATACGCTTAGATGGGGAAACCGAGTCCCTAATTAACATCCTGCCCCAGGAGGTGCGCTCACGTCTGTGTCTGTAGGACCAGGCACACCACAGATGCACAGTCTGAACTTGCTCAATATGCCTTGTCACAGAGTCACAAAGGCAACTTGTTGGACACAATAATCTTAACCCCTGACAGACCATCCAGCCCGAGTGCCCAAGTGACGCTTCTCAAGCACAACTGAGTGAATTCACACTGGCGAGCGTGTTTCGGCTGCTCCCTTCTCTGCAACGCTGACTCAGGATAGGAAAGCTCACACGCTGACCCGGTGCCGCCCATCCGTGGGATGAGCACTCCCCGGTAAGCACAGGCCACGGTGACAAACAGGGTCTGCGCGGAAGAGCGCCCACTGGCAGAGGAGCCTGAATTCAATCCCAAATCCACAGATGCCTGTGACACGCTCCCGTCGTAGCTGTGTGACCTGGGATGTGTCACTCACGCACTCCGGACCTCAGGTTTCCCGTCCAAAGACAGGGGCGACGGCACCAAGCCCGCGGCAGTTAGGATAATTGGGAGTGATTCGAGCTCCGTGTCTGTCCAGCTCGTTCCGGGTGAGCCGAGCGCTGCCACAGGGCAGGCGTCCTCGCTCTCGACAGGCGGCGACGGCGTGTCGTGGGTAAGGTCAGTTCGAGTGCACAGACGTTCTAGTCAGAAACGAAGCATCGCTGTCACTCCGGCCACGCAGAACTGAAGCCGCCTGCTCCTCTGTCGAGACACGGCTTGAAGAACTGCTCCCCGTGGACGCCCCGTCGGTCCTCCTCCGTGGCCTGCTGTGCAGACATCCCCGCCGGGGCTGTGACCTTCCACCTCTGCACCCGTGCCCTGGGCTGCCCTGCCCTGCCCCATCGCCCACCTTCCAGCAGCAGAGGCCCCAGAAGGGGTCTGGGATGACGTGCTGGGAATTCCTCCCTCCCACGTCCCGGGGAGCCACGCTTGCACCTGCCCACTGCCCGGGAGCCTCCAAGCCCACCACAGCTGGGGCCGAGTTCCCCTTGCGTTTCTCTGTTGTTGAGCTGGGTTGGGCTGAGCCTGGGGTTAGATGCTGCTTGCAGGGGACGGTGGAGGTCTGGCATTTGGGGCTCAGAGTTTGAAGTCCAGGACCCCTTTCCTTTGCATCTCCCAAAATGGAGATGGATCCTCCTACTCTAAGATAAGTGCTCACCTTGTCATCTTGCAAAACGCCCTGCTAACCAGGGATACAGAAAAAAATGTGTACTGCAGCAGAGTTTCCCCATGTCCACAGAAACACGTGGGTCTGTGTGCCCAAGAGGAGGCGGATTCTCCTGTGGAACAGGCAAAGCTGCACCCGGAGCCCTGTTAGGATTAGGATTGGGTGCAGCAGGGCTGGGGGAGGCCTGGGAGTCTGCGTTTCCAACAGGCTCCTGGTCCTTGCAGCTCCCGTGGCACGGGCAGGCCCTGGGCTAAAGTCCTGAATCCAGGGGTGACAGCTGTGTGGCCGATGGCACCCCACTGTCCTCTCATATCTGTGGAATGCGGGCAGGGATGCCCACGGCCTGGGGCTGCGGGTAGGGCTGGAAGCCTGTGCGGTTGTGGGAACAGTGACGTGGAGTCAGACGGATCGCACGGCAAAGACCCGGGAACTCCAGGAATGAAATGAACACGGTATCCAGTCACAGGAAGCCATGGGGAGGCGAACATGAGCATTGCTAAGTGCAACAAGCCACTCTGAAAAGGCTCAGGCTGTCTGATTCCAAGTATACGACATCCTGCGAAACACAAAACGGTGGGGACAGGAAAGAGACCAGGCGCTGCTGGGGGTCAGGAGGAGGGAGGGTTCGAGGGCGGTGAAGCTTCTCCGGATCACGCCACGGCAGCGCATACGTGTCCTGACACATCCGTCCAGACCACAGAGCGTACCACACTGGCAGTGGCATCAGCGACGACCTTTAGTCGTCACCGGTATTGGTGGATCTTGTAGCAACGCACGCGCCCACGCAGGACGCTGCCAACAGGGAACAGCGGGGGAGCTCTCTGCACTTTCTGCTCAATGCTTCTGAACCTAAGACTGCTCACAAAAATAAAGTCCATCATTCAAAAAAAAAATAAAATAAAATAGACATCAACAAATATTTCAAATTGAAGAGAAGGTACAAGCACTCACTGACGGGAGGGCCGTGACAGGCACGCCCCGCAGAGCAGGGGGAGCCGTCCTCAGCCTCCGTCCCCGCTCGCCCCTGCAGCCCTCCCCCCAGAGAAGCGGCACCTGTCACAGAACACCAGCAGACACGCACAGGACTCCGGCTGCTTCCGGGCGAAGCTGCTCTTTGCCAGCACTGCGGGATTTTCCATCAGTCCTCCGGAACTCACGGCCACCCTGCTCCCACTCACCAGATGCAGGTCTCAGTGACAAGGGCACAGGTTCCCAAGTGGCCTTTCCAAGGCCGGGCAAGAGGCAGGTTGAATAACCAGCAGGGCCAGCGCTGCCCGCGGCCGTCCCTGTGCAGCAATCTCTGGCCCACGCCCGGGGCCGGGACCGGGACGCAGCAGCCCTGAGACGGCGCAGACCCTCCTCCCGGGAGCCACGCGGATCCCGCGCCGCCTGGTCCAGAGCCCGGAGCCGAGGCCGCGCAGAGCTGGGACTTGCCGCTTCTTAGGGGAACAGAGAGGTCTGATCTATAGGAACAATTGCTGAAGGTATTTTATATTTATATTTTACGATAGTTCCTGTGGTTCTGAAAACCCTAAAGGTACGGTGACCGTATAATTTATTAGTGCAACTGAGACACTTTTGAGAATAAACGGCAGAGGACACCACAGGTAACGTTTCCAATCCCATACGTGTACATACACACACGTATGTCCACACGGATTGGTGTGTTTTCACGCTGGTAGGCCAATAAAATAATTCAATTCAAACATAATTATCAAAAGTAAAATTTATTCTAAAAAATAACATATATTCATGTTCATTAAGGCATGATCTAAAAAAGTTCTTGTATTGATTATCCTAATTTTAAAACAAGAGTTTACTAGTTTGCTTTGGCGCATGGCCACACCCACATCCGGTGCAAATCACTAGTGTTTTTCTGAAGGATGCATTTCTAATATGGTTTTAATTTTAAAATGTTCAAAATAGCAACTATAATTCTCTAAAAACTGAATTTCATAGGCAATGCACTTGAACACGGTAATAAATGAAAATGGTCCTCCTCATTATACCTCGATATTTTCAGCTGGGAAAATATTTTCTCTATCGATTTCTGCTAAATGTGAATATTCTCACATGCAACCTTTTACTGAAACATGTAAATATGCCAACCTGCATGTTTTCAAAGGTGTACTCCACTTAAATTTTTAGGCTAAACAGAAATGCTGTGGAATGGAAACCTACATCTTCAGGAAAAACTGAAGAGAAAATATGTAGATAAACAGGAAAGATTCCATTTTCCTCTTTATTTCTGTGAAATACCTGTGACGGTTGAACACACAGCTTGGGGTGTTGTTATGTGATTTGTAACGGCTGTAGACACGTCACGTACGGGGACGACAGCACGGAACGCCGGGGCGGGTGGACGGACCCCGGCTTTATAAAGCTCCCTGTACAGAAAGCGGCTCAACTTCCACACTAAAGACGCCACTAAAAATTAACGGTATGCGTAATGATCTCTAGAGCAGCCACGAAAAATCAATGTTGTCATGGGAGACCTGGGAAACACTATTAATCAACTTCACCAATTGATACTTACAAGCACTCACTGTACACGGGACTTCAAAATCCGTACCTCTCAAGTACACGCACACGCGTGTTGTAACCACCGAGACAGACCAGATCGGGGACGTGACACAGTGTCTGCAGAGTTAAGCGACTGTGAGGATGCCCAGTGTGTCCTCTGACCACAACGGAATTGAGGTAGAAATCAACAGCAGAGCATCTGGAAACCCCACATGCGTGGAAATTAATATTCTCCTAAACAATTATGGACAAAATGTAACAATGAAATAAGAACATTATTTTGACCAGATGTTAATGAAAATGCATTAAAGGGCTGTGGAACTTTGATTAGAAATCTGCAGGATGTAGCTGAAACAGTGCTTTCAGGGAAACTTACTGCATTAAGTTTTAAGACATCGTTTGCAAGAAGACAGACAAGTGGTCAACAAACACATGGAAAATGCTCAGCGTCACTAATTATCAGGGAAATGCAGGTTAAAGCCACAATGAGACGCCGCCTTGGCCCTGGCAGGACGACCACTGTTAGAAAGTCAGAGCACAGTGGAAGTTGGAGCGGATGCAGTGAGAAGGCAGCACTTGAGCACGGTTTGGGGAACGTACGCTGCACAACGTCTGGGGAAAGCCGCGCGGAGCTTCCCCAAAGAGCTGCAGGCCGACCTCCCCGTTTGGTCCGGCAGCTCCACTACTGGGTATCTGCTCAAAGGAGGAGACGCCGTTATATCAAAAATGCACCTGCACGCGTGTGTTTATCACAGCACAACTCACGACTGCAAAGATGTGGAGTCAGCCTCAGCGCACACGAACTTACGAGCGGTAACAGAAAACGTAGCACGTCTACACCACGGAATACTATTCAGCCACAAGAAGGAATGAAATAACGCCTCGTGCAGGAGCCTGGATGGAACCGGGAGCCGTTATCCTAAGTGAAGTGTATCAGGAGCAGAAAAACAAACGCCGTGCGTGCTCACTTACAAGTGGAAGCTAAGCGGTGGGTGCACAGCGTCACGGGGCGCGGAAAAACGCACGCCGGACGCGCAGGAGGGGAAGGGCGGGGGGGGGGAGGGATGAAAATCACCTGCCAGGTGCCACGGACACCACTCAGGTGACGGGTTCCCCAGAAGCCCTGACTTCACGCCACACGATTCATCCCTGCAACAAAAAAGCCACGTGTACCCCTTAAATCTATTCAAATAAAAAAGAAAAGAATAGTGGCACAAATTCAATGACGTAAAGTTTTTTATTGAGAAGATGGAAACAGAAAAAAGTGAACTCAAGTAAGAATAAGAAAATAACAAAGACAAGAACTGAAATCAATAATATAGGGAAAATAAAGAAAATAGAGAAATTAATGAACCCAAAATTTGGGTTTTCGAAGATCAAAAAGTTGATGAACCTCTGGTAGGATTCGTGAGTAAAAAGGGGGACAAGTGACACGTGACATGAACAGAAGGGAGGACGTCACCGCAGGTCCCACAGATGCCACAGGCAAGCAGGGAAGTGTCGTGAGATCTTCACGCCAGTGTGCTTGACAGATCATCGTATTTACTGAAACAAAATGGCACCAACGTAACTGACCCAAGATGAAGCAGAAAGTCCGCACAGCCCCAATCTGTAGCGACGGGGAGACGCGCCCTGCTCGCGGAACGAAGACTCAGTCCTCTCGTTAAGGCATCGCTCCCCCAGGTCGGTCTTTTGGGTTCCACGCAAATCTCAAAGCAATTCCACGGGGCACTTTCGTAGAAGTTGACAAGTTGGCTTGAAACTTCACGAAGAAATGGAAATACCCAGAATAGTAAAATAAGTCTTTAAAAAAGAACAAAGTTAACAAACTGCCTGGCTTCAACATTCACGATAAACCCACAATAATTCAGATGCTGACGTAGGAACGGAAAGACCGACTGTGAAACGGAGCAGAGATCCCCACCGCGCGGCCCGGCCGTGTTTGAAGATCAGCACCAAAGCGATGCGACGTGGGAGGAAAAGTGACTTCACGAACGGTGCCGGGACAACAGGGTGTGTTCAGGAAACAAATAAAACTCACTCCCGACCTCATGACTTACACAGAGATTAAACACTATGAAAGTTCTAGAAAGAAACACAAAAGAATGTCTTTATGACTTGGGGGCATGAAAAGATTTCTTAATACGCAGAAACAACCATAAAATGATAAAAAAAATAAGTAATTTCTCTCAATCACATTTATGCTTTTTCTCATTAACAGACATCATTAATAAAATGAACGGGCCAGCCACAGATTGCAAGAAAATGTCTGCAGACTATGTACCTGACAAGGACTTTTACCAGATATGTATAAACAACCCCTAAATCTCAGCGATAAAAAGTCAAACTGAAAACAAGCAACACATTTTAAGGCAGACACACACAGATCAGTAAGTACGTAAAAAAGGCTCCAGCGTCACCAGCCACCAGGGAATGCGAATCCAAACGCGAGAAGGTATCGCTCGCTCACAAATGGCAAAATAGCCGAATCTAGAGCCGCTGACACCACCCACATTGGCGAGGCTGGGAGTCGGCGGGAACTCTCGTACTTTTCGGGTGACATTTTAGAAAGCTACGGCCACTCTGGAAAATATGGGGCAGCTTCTTCTAAACAAACATACGCCCACGATATGAAATCCTGTGTCTACAGAAGGCTTGCTGGAGGATGTCCCTGGCAGCTTTGTTCCTGGTGGCCCCGACTGGAAACAGCCCCTGCGACCCTCGGCAGGGTGACGGACAAGCCAACCATAGCACGGTCACAGCGCAAAGGAATCGCAGTGTACTCAGCAGTGAACAGTGAGGCAGTACCAGCGATCCCGGCCACAGGGAGGGTCCCACGATCGGCACGCTGGCTGAAAGGAATCTGTCACCAAAGCGGTCTGCACCATATGATTTCATTTGTGGGAGGTTCTAGAACAAGCTGAACTAACTCACGGTGAAATGCATCAACGCAGAGGTTGCCTTTTGGGGGGGGGTGTGGCTTGACAAGAGGAAATGGGGAAAAGGAAACGTTCTGTGTCTTTTGTGTTTGGCTGGTGTATTAACCAAAACTCAGCAGACACTGCCCTAAAAATTGTGCACTTAGAAGTATGCAAATTTTAACTGGAAAGAATGATAAACACATGTGAACCGGATTTGCAATATGCATGCTGAAATATTTAGGGACCAAATGCACTGGTGTCTACTACATAAATTTAAATGTATCCACAAATTAAGGTGGGTTGGTGAATAAATAGCAGGATGGATATACATGTGAAAAGTAAGTTGTGAAAAGTAAGTAATAAATTGTTAACGGGTACAGTGGATGCTGTGGGTGTATAGATGTTCTCGGCAAAATTATTTCAACTTTTATGTATGTCTGGAAATTTGCATAATAAAATGTTGGGGAAACAAGAGTTTCATCAAATGTTGCTTCCCACAAGTTGATATATTTCAAAATGCAATTACAGAATTTTAAAATTAAATTTTGTCACCTGTTGAAGTCTCATTATTATTAAATAATGTCATCAGTTTCTTGCTTACTTAGGGGAAGATAAATATTTCAATAATTGCAATTTACTAAAAGCATTTTAAATAATTTTTGGAACTAAATATGTGATATTCTTTAAGGATTTCTAAAATCAAAGTTGTTTTTTTTTTTTTTTTTTGAGACAAATTCTCACTCTGTTGTCCAGGCTAGAGTGCCGTGGCGTCAGCCTAGCTCACAGCAACCTCAAACTCCTGGGCTCAAGCGATACTCCTGCCTCAGCCTCCCGAGTAGCTGGGACTACAGGCATGCGCCACCATGCCCACTAATTTTTTTATATATATATTTAGTTGGCCAATTAATTTCTTTCTTTCTATTATTAGTAGAGACGGGGTCTCGCTCTTGCTCAGGCTGGTTTCAAACTCCTGACCTTGCAATCCGCCCGCCTCAGCCTCCCAGAGTGCTAGGATTACAGGTAGGAGTCACCGCGCCCGGCCTATTTATTTATTTTTTGAGACAGAATCTCACTCTGTTGCCCGGGCTAGAGTGCCCTGGCGTCAGCCTAGCTCACAGCAACCTCAGACTCCTGGGCTCAAGCGATCCTTCTGCCTCAGCCTCCCAAGTAGCTGGGACTACAGGCATGCGCCACCATGCCCGGCTAATTTTTCTGTATATATTTTTAGTTGGCCAATTAATTTCTTTCTATTTATAGTAGAGACAGGGTCACACTCTTGCTCAGGCAGGTTTCAAGCTCCTGACCTTGAGCGATCCACCCGCCTCGGCCTCCCGGAGTGCTAGGATTACAGGCATGAGCCACCGCGCCCGGCCCAAATCAAAGATTTTTGAACAAACTGGAACTGAGATAGCACAAAATGCTAAATCGGATGAGAGTCTGGGACTATGGACGTGAACTGGGACGGTCTTCTGCACACTGAGGTCTGAGGTCATCCTATTAAAGGACATTCCAAATGCAGGTCCCCTGCATGCAAAGAGATCAGGGGTCTGTCTGATCGCTACGTCTACAGACCGGCCCCAGGTGTGTCCTGGCACAGCCAGCGTGAGCCAAGCTCATCCAGACGACTGTTCCTGTTTCCCTCTGACAATGAAAGTGCGCCTAGATGTATCAATGTAAATGGATAAAATACTGGCCAGGTATGCGTAACTGAGTATCTTTCACGTATAATGAAGACTTCACAGCCTTATTTTTTTCAAAGCGATATCCATGGACTTCATAGAAAGAAGGAATTATCCTGCATTCAGCTTCCAAAGCATTGGAAAGACAGAGATTTAGATTCTGTTCATCTGCAAATAACTCCCTGGGTCCCTCAGGTGGGGGCGTCTGTGCTGGGAGGCGGGGAAGGGCAGGTGTGCAGGCACAGGCCAGGTCTGCCTTCCGCGCTGCTCCCCTGCGGGCCTCAGGGGGCATGTGGCCGAGAGTGTAAGAGTACACATATTAGGAGAGCGTCTCACACCATGATGTTATAAGACACATCATCAAGTTAACAGTGGATTTTCTGGTTAAAAAGAAAACGTGACATCTCACATAAACCTTGTTTGTAAAACACAACATAATTTTAGAAATATTAGAATGTAAAAAAAGACACTGCACCTGAGAACACAGGATATTTGAATTTGAATGTGCATTTAGCACTCGGTCACTTTGCAGACACTGCGGGGCACATGCTATGACGTGCACAGGTGGCCTGCATGCACCTGGACAGGTACTATCAAACCAAGGCATGTGAAACTTCTGTTTCTGTATGCCAAAAAACAGAGGAGTGTCCGCGATCATGAAGCTGGACCTACAGTGACAACAAAAATAACGGCCTCCGATTGTGGGCCCATCATCGCGTGCAAGCACACTTTGCATGAATGTTGCCAAAATCTCACAAACTAGCGCGTGAGTCAGACAGCGTCACCCCAGGTTTTCACACCCAGGGAAACGCAGACGCAGAAATGAGCCGGCCCTCCACGCCCTTTCCCACTGTGCCCCGCCTCTCTGGTCCTGCCCACGCTGGGCGCTCCCTTGCAAAGTTACGCTGAAATTAAGCTGCTCTTAACCGGAGAAGGAAGGCTCTCCTCGGACTTCAAGCTGGAAAAGGATTTTCCAGTTTGTAAAACTGTGGCTGGGCTGGCAGTTGAGTTGTGATTTCAATAGGCTCTTCTCTGAGTAGCTGTTCAGGGTCTTCGTCGTAGCCGTCCCTTAGTCTAAACCCCGACTCCCAGCCTGGCATCTAGAGCCATGCTGTCATGTAACTAAAACCCCGGCCTGAGGGCTCATAGATCGCGAAGGATTTGTTCTTGCAACAGTAAATAACAAAATGCCAACTTTGCGCACGGCCCTGCCCCAGGGGCGGAGCAGACTGAGATCAAAGAAAGAGAAAAGAGAGGTTCTCATCCTCAAGGGGGACCAAGTGTCAAAGCACGTTGTGATACATGCTGCTACATCGTGATTCGTGGATTCCTCACTGTTGGGGAGTCCCTGGGAAGGGGTTACGTTACCAGCAAAAAGGCCACATTGAGGCTTTTTCTTGGAAAAAAATTTAAAACTTTCCATTTGAGTTTGCTATAAATATGGGGGAGAGTGTATATATGGCTGCCTTAGTCGGTTTGGGTTCCTATAAGAAAATACCATACACTGGGGAGCTTACGTCACAGTGCTGGAGGCTGGAAGGCCAAGCTCGAAGTGCTGGCTGACCCGCTGTCTGGCGAGGGCCGGTTCCTGGTCCTCACTGGGTCCTCACAGGGTGCCAGGGACAAGGCAGCTCTCGGGGGCCTCTCGTGAGGACGCTAATCCCACTCAGGAGGGCTCTGCCTTTATGATATGATCACCTTCCAATGTCCCCACCTCCTAATACCATCACTTGATGACTGGGTTTCAGCATACAAATTCTGGGAAGGCACAAAGATCCAGACCATAGCAAAAATGCATGCCCAATTTAAAGAATAGCTTTAAATTAATAATAGGGGGTGTCCACTGGGCTGACCACTCAGTTGAAAAGTGTAACGTAACCAGTGTTACATATTAACACTTCCAAGTGTGCAACTCCCATCGTCCTCCAGAGATAATTACTAACTTTAATTTTGTGCACGCTAATTCCTCTGCTTCTCTTAATGGGTTTACCACGTATAATTGAAACAGCGTAGTCTGATTTTACCTGTGTCGAAAGCTCTAAAAAGGTAAAAACTCATGCTATAGGTGTGAGCCCGGACAGTGCAGTGGGGAGGAGCCTGTACTTTGGACCTCAGCATCCGGGCTGGAATCCCGCCGTCCTACTCGCAATCTCTGTGGCAGTCGGGCAGGACATTGAATAAGGCCACGCCCCTCGGTGCTCTCCTTTGTAAAATAATAACAGTGTAAACCTCACAGGTTGCGTGAGGATCAAGTGGGCGGACACGTCACGTGTGTAGAATAAAGTCTGACATGCGGTACGCGCCGTGGAAGGCTTTGCTGTCGTCACCCGTGTTTGTCAACCAGCATCACATTTCCTGAGGCCTTCCCTCGTTGATGTATGCGTGGCAGTTTTATTATTTTTACGACTGCATTCATCCTCCGGCCGTGTACAAATAATACATAAAACGAGGGGTGGAATCACTGGGTCATGGGGTCTGCACATTTTCAAGCTTGCTAGAGAAGGACAAATGTCATCCTACCAACTTACACTCCACCCACCCGCGCCCCACGTCCCCGTCACTCCGCAGCGGTGCCACCACGGCACGTCAGCGTGTCCAGTTCCCGTCAACCCGACTGCTACGAAAAGACTCCTCGTTGTGACAATAATTTTCAGTTCCCTGATGACTAATTAAGATGTATA
This sequence comes from Lepilemur ruficaudatus, assembly GCA_963574885.1. Lineage (NCBI taxonomy): Eukaryota > Metazoa > Chordata > Mammalia > Primates > Lepilemuridae > Lepilemur > Lepilemur ruficaudatus. The sequence continues at coordinate 14,718 of CAUYRT010035837.1, forward strand.
TCTTGTCATAACTTTTATTGCCCCGTTCCTGTTTGGGTTTTGTTTCTGAATTAATTTCTTAGAATGTTTTCTTTTGAGCATGTTTCTGCCGAGTCTTTGTCGTAGAGTCAGAGGAATTCTTTCTGTAGTTCGGTCGCTAACCAGCCAGTGCCGGCCACACAACCAAGTTTGCCGGCCGCGGCCATTCCAAATGCCACCTGCAGTCCGTAGACTGTGTTTTCACTTTCTGGTTGTGGTCTCTGGATGCAGACAAGATCTAAATGTTAATGTATTTGACGTCATCGGCTTCCCGTTTTATGACATGATTTGTGTCACTGTTTATTTAAGGACTCCTCATAATCATGATGCTGTTAGACTCTGTCTGTCTTAGACGCTGAGAAGTGAATTTGCTGTTGTATCACACTCCTCGCCATGTGGACGGCCAGCTGCCCAGCAATGCTTGTCCCCCGTGGACACAGAATGTCATCACTGCCGTATTTCAACCTTCCGTATTTACACTGTTGTGTTTCTGGGGCCGATAATTCATTCAATTCCTGAGTGTGTCTATCTTAACACATTCCAGTTATTTATTACCGAAGAATAAACACATCGAGCCTCAGTATTTTAAAGCAACAGCCATAATCTATTTTGCGCAGGAAATTACGGTTTTGAAAGCTTTCGGCCAACAGCTTGTCTCCACACTGCGTAGCATCAGGGGGCAGGTGGCTCCGCGTGTCTGGGGACCCGGTGCGCTCACAGGGTGGGAGCAGCCAGCGGCGCGGTCCACGGTCTGCGCTGGCGACGCGGTAGTTTCCTCAGCAAGCTTCTTGCGCCTAAAAGTGAACAGAGAGAACCTCTGTACCTTTTGGTATAAATTGGCGTAATTTTAATTGATTTTTTCTAAGTGTTCGTTGTTACGTAATTTATTTTGTATGTTGATTATATACTCTGCCAACTTGCGGATGCTCCGTTAATATATTTTGTGTATAGTTCCTCGTGATGTCTGGTCAAGCAATCCTATCCTCTGTGAACAATGAATTGGGAATCTTTCTTTCGTATGTTGATACATATTATCCCTCTCCCCTGACCTACTGCCCTGGGGGACGCCAGCCCAGCAGGACACCAGTGAGGACAGGACGTGCATTTTTCTTCTTTCCAGCTTCAAAGATAACGCGTCCCACGTTTCAGTACTTTGTACGATGGCTAATGCAGGCATTTTTTCCCAATAGCTGCTCTTTTTCTGGCCAAGACAGCTCTCTCTTATTCCCAGTGTGTCAAGGGTTTCTTTGTTATCATGAAAAGATACTGATTTTATAAAATTATTTCACTATTATCTATTTGACGATCCTGTGGTTTTTCAACCTTAATTAGTTAATGTAGTGAGTGAGTTTCATTTTAATGTCGTGCCAAAATTGTGCTCTTGAAATAACGCCGTCCTGTTATAATAATTTGTGTGTTTTATGTGTTGTAGGATTGAGTTTACTGATAATTTAAGATGTCTGCATTTGCTGCATCGTGGAGATTAACCTGTAATTCTATCTCTGGCACGACCTGCTTTGCAACTTGGTAACAATGTTACAATAATCACATAAAGAGAAATGCCACGTGCTTCTTTCCCTATGATGTGGAAGAGGCTGAGAAAAAATGAATTTTTCTCCTTCTAAAATGGTTGAAATACTTCTTTAAAATTGATTGGGCCTTGAGGAATCTTTATAGAGATTCAAAATTACTGCTTCAAATTCCATAATGGTTTTTTCTTGAGTTAATTGGTAATTCATATTTTTCTAAAAAATATCCATACCACCCAATTTATCATTTTTATTATAAAATAATTAATAATGTCCTTTTTTTTACCTTTTAACGTCTGGCAGCCATGCTCTTCTGTGCTTTTCATTTTTCTTGCTTTCTGTGCTTTGGCCCAGACACTTTCCACTGAGCTACAACCTTGCGCACTAACCCTTTCTCTGACTGAGAAGAATTGGCTGTTACGCTCACCCATTGAGTTCTTAATTTCAGTTGTTAATTTTTTAATTCAATAATTTACATTTTTAATATTATAGTTTCCTATTGCTATTGTAACAAATTACAAAAAACTCAATGGCTTAAGACGGCACAAATTTATTATCACACAATTTTTCTACGTAACATAACATCTTCAAGGATTAAGATGTTGGCATCCTCGGGAGGGGCGTTAATTTTCTGCCTGACACGATCTGCCTTCTGGCCTCCAAAGTTTCATGCTATCCCACATGGAAAATGCACTCACCCTGGTCGGAGATCCCCAAAAGTCCCATCGCACTGCAGCATTAACTCAAAGTTCAACATTTTATCTAAACCTCATCAGCTCAGAAGTCCCAAATCTCATCATCTAAATAATGTGAAATTTAGGAAGAGGATCTGCCTATACCCATCTTGTGACAAAACTATTCTTGAACTGCGAAAGTCAAGAGACAAGTTCTCTGTGCCTGAAATAGAATTGCGGAACAAGCACAGAATAACGGTCACAGACATCCCATTCAAAAAGGGAAAAACGGAAGGAAAACAGCAGTCCCTGCTGCAGAGCGACTTTGCAATCTAGGAAACCCATTTGAATTTCAAATAACGCAGAGACGATGTTCTGTGCCTCGGAAGTTTGTCCTCTGGGTCTGCAGCTTCACCCCCAGAAGCCACCCTTCCTTTCAAACAAAACGTGGCCCATGTTAGCAGCTGGGTAGTTTTAGGAGCCCGCTTTTGCCTGTAGAGTTTTGGGGGTCCAGTGGCCTTCTTTCTTCTCATTCTCTGTCCCTTTGAGCACAAACCGGCAGGCAGTTTTTACGTCGGTGTGACATTTCTCAAGAACCTCGTGGATCTGCCGTGTATATGATGGGGACTGATTCTGTTAGACAAGAGCCTCCTCCGTGTATCTCCCCAGGTAACCCGTCTCCGTTTCTGTCTCTGCTGAGATGACGGAGGGGGATCCCTGAGTCACATCCCCAATCTCGTCAAGGAACCTTCGCTGTAACTAGATAGTGACCGTTTGGTCCTTTGAAGACACTAGCAAAAAGCTTATTCAGCCACACCCTTGGCGCTCTCCCCAGAACATGCTTTCCTGACGGCGTATCTCCTAATTTAAGCATCTTTTGCAATCTCAGTCTCCTGAGAATTCCCCAAATCGTCAAGTCCTGGTTCCTTTTCGCTTAATAGTTCTTGTTTCAGTGTCTTCGTTTTTCTTTCGCATTTTACTATATGTAACAAATAAACAAACAAAAACTGCACCATCAACACTGCTTGGAATCTCCTCAGCTAAATACCCAGGCTCGTTGTTCACATTTTTTAAATTTTTAATTTCAGCGTATTACGGGGGTACAAATGTTTAGGTTACATACACTGTCCTTGCCCTGCCTGAGTCAGGGCTTTCAGTGTGTTCGTCCCCAGATGGTGCCCACCACCCCCATTTGGTGTGAACACAGCCATCCCCCCCCCTTCATGGTTTACAATTTTTATTTCCATGTACCTGCAGCAGACAATTCAGTTAACGTTTCCGCTACTGTCTGGCAAAGATCGCCTTTCCTCAAATTTCCGATTACGTGTTCCTGGTTTCCTCGTGCGTCCTCACCAGGCAAGCCTTCAGTGTTCACGTCTGCGCCAACTCTGCATGCACAGCCAGCCAGGTATTCTCCACGACGACACAGGTTTCCCCCAGGCTGCCATCCTCCTCGTTTCGAGCCTTCCCTGATGGCACCGTTTCTCCCGACAGTCTGCCCACAGACGTTTTCTATCATAAATATTCTTGCAGCCCCTCCAGCTGCCCAATTCCAGGCCGTTCCCCCTCTTCAGTCACTAGTCACAGCAGCGACGCGCTTTCGAGTCCCAAAATGTGCATTTCCTTTTTACTGCCGTTGTCCCGAGTCACCACAGACTTAGTGACTTAAAACAGCACAAAGGATTGTCGTGCGGGACTCGACGATCTGAAACGGGTCTCACTGGGCTAATAAAATCACGGTACTGGCAGGGATGCGTCCCCTCCCGCAGACGTGGGGCAGAGCTGGTCTTGTTGTGTTTTCCGGCTCCTGTCTGCTGCCTGCATCATTTGGCTCGTGCGCCCATTCTACCTTCAAAGCCAGTAGCGGCAGCCTGAGTGTTTCTCACGTCACACCACGCTGACACTAACTCTTCCTCCTTCCTCTGCCTCATCTAAGGAACTCGCCTGAATCACCCAGGACAGTGTCCTTGATCGGCAATTTTAACTCCACCCGCCATCTTGTCACCTCTTGCAGGTAACACAGCACATCCTCACGCTCTGAGTATGAGGGTGTGGGCACCGCCGAGGAGTCATTATTTTGCCCACCCTTTGATTCGTTTCCACAGAAAATGACACGTTAACCGCAATTATTTTAAAGACAGTGTCGAACATCTTCCATATCTGGGTCGTCTGTGGGTCTGATTTTGAGTTCTATTTGTTCTCTTTGGCCTGTCTTTGCACGCGTGGCTGCTTTTTGTTTAAAACTTGACTGTGTACTGAAGTTTCTGAGACTCTGAATGACGGTACTTTCCACTGTGGAGAGCTCATCTGTCCTCTTTTAGGTAAGGAGTGGGGGAATCACTTTAACTCAAACATGGGTTGAGATGCCTAAAGAGTGAGCTGCCGTCTCTGTGCAGCTCAGTCTACGTCTGCTTTGTCCCCACTCTCAGAACGCAGCAAGCTAGAGATCCCCACTGAGGCGGGAGGGAGGCTGTTAGCATCCCTTATGGCTGGCGGGTTCTATAAATAACATCTTGTTTCGTCTCTCAAGTCCTGTGAGACGCAGGAAACTGCTCAGCCTTCGTCAGGTCGCAGCGCTCAGGTTGTCCCCACTCTCAGAATGCAGCAAAACGATGCAGAACGTGCTTCGCAGCCAAAGCCACCGAGCAGCCGGGCCGTTCCCTGTGCCCCTCCCCTCCCCAGGACGGTGGGCCCTCAAGTTCTGAGAGTTTTAAATTTTGATTTTTGTCTCTGTGCCCCGATACTCTTGGCAGAAGTTTCATCAGAGAGGCAGCCTTCCTCCTCACGCATCCTCAGCCTTCTCAAAGGTAAGAACTGGCAGAAGCACACGCAGAGCACCGGCTCCCCTCGTCCTGCACCTTCCACCTGTCCCTCGGCTCCCGCTGCCTCGGCGGTCCTGGGCGGCTTCGTACGTGCAGGATGTAGATTCCCTGTTGCAGGCAGCACTGGCCTGCTACCCGCAGATCTATCACCATCAACCTTTCTTATTAGAAACTTTTACAAAGTTTGCTATACACCTTTTAATAAAAACAGCATGATGCATGTTTTACCTAGAGCAAAATGCGTGCTTTTTAAGTACAACGTTCTTGAGTTTTCACCAGCTTATGCACCGTGTAGCACGCCACACGACGGACATGAAGGTTCCTGTCACTCCCCCAAGTCCCTCACGCCACAGTGATCGCCCTCCCACCTCTGGCTCTGAGCAGCCTCTGCTTCATTTCTGTCATTTCACATAAGCTCTGTCTTTTTGTTAATAGCATTTCCTGTAAGTGGACTGATACATACAGCCGGCCCTTTTTATCCACAGCTTCCAAATCCACAGATTCAACCAAACTCGTACAAAAAAATATTCAGAAAGAACAATATTGATAAAAGTAACAATGCAACAATAAAAACAATAAAAATTTTAAAAAATGCAGCGTAACAAGTTTTGACATAGCATTTCCATCGTATTAGGTATCGTAAGTAATCCAGAGATAAGTTAAAATACACGAGAGGAGGTGCACAGGTCACAGCAAACACTGTCCCGTTTTACATCAGGGACTGGAGCACCCGTGCGTGTCGGTGTCTGCAGGGGGGCCTGGAGCTGACCCCCTACAGACAGCAAAGGACAACTGCACACACATGCGCACACACATACGCACACACATGCCCATGTGCACACACACATGCACACACGCCCACACATGCACATGTGCACACACACATGCACACACGTGCACATGCCCACACGCACATACATGCACACACGCCCACACATATACGCCCACACACACATGTGCACACACATGCACACACACATGTACATGGGCACACACATGCACATGCCCACACACATACGTGCACACATGCCCATGTGCACACACATATGCACATGCCCACACGCACACACATGCACACACACGCACACACATGCACATGTGCACACACACATGCACACACGTGCACATGCCCACACGCACATACATGCACACACACGCACACACATGCACATGCCCACACGCACACACACACGCACATGTGCACACACATGCACACATGCACATGCCCACACGCACACACATGCGCACACACACGCCCACACACGTATGCACACACACATGCACATGTGCACACACACACACGCACACACACTCTCATACGCCACAGGAGTTTTCTCCACCTTGTGGGTCGCAGCAATTTTCTGCATTTTTGTGTGTTTAGCAGTTTTTAATTGGGTGCTAGACTTTGGGATTTTATGTCGTGTGCTAGATTTTGTTGCCTTCTTCTAAAGAGTTTATGACTTTGTTCTTTGGGGAAGTTGATTTACTAGCAGATCAGCTTCATCTTTTATTCTTTATTCATCTTCATTCTTTGACGGATCAAGTAGGCAAGAAATAAATAAGGATATAGAGGGTCTAATTATTTTAGCTAACACGGTGTATATAATGTGATATAAAATTAGATCACATTTAAAACTCACAGCAAATCTCTCTGAGTCAAACAAAAGCAGAAATTATACAGAGTGCACATTTCGTGATCATCGATATTGTCATAAATAGCAACATTTATATTAATACATCCCACATTTATTAAATAAATATTTATAGAGTGCCTTCTATGTTCTTGGCTGTGTTCAAAGCACTAAGGATTAAAAAAAAAAATAGCTGTAAAATCTTGTCCAAATGTTTGCATTTTAGTAAAGGTGGATGCAAAAAAGGCAAAGACAGCAAGACCGGGGGGGAAATGAGGCAGGGAAGTGGGACAGAGAGGGCCGGGGATGGGCTGCACCTGGGTGAGGGGGGCAGGGAAGACCTTGCTGCAGAACCGCCATTTGCACAAAGGCCTGCGAGAGGGAGGAGCACCCCACAGCCCTCCCGGGGGAGGAAAGGTTTCCACTGTGGAGGGAGCAGGTCCAGCAAACCTTGGGGCGGGGCAGGCCTGTGCCGCACAGGAATGGCCAGGAGGCCGGTGGGCTGGAGCGTGGGGCGTGGGTGGCACGGTGGGGACCTAGCGGTGGGCACAGGCCCGATGGTGCGGGGCCTCGCTGCCCACTGCAGGGACTCCCCGACTCCCCCTCCACTCCCGTGCAACGGGGGCCCTGCGAGGGCTCTGGGCAGGGGGTGTGCAGACTGACTCAGTCTTTTACAGCACCTTTCCGGCGGCTGTGTGGACGCCAGCGTGAAACACAGGCAGGTGGAAGCAGGGCGTCGTGCCGGGAGGTGTGTGCAACTGTCCTTGTGAGGAGCCAGGGCGGCTTGGCTTCCATGAATGTGGTGGCAAGAAATGGCCGTGCTGTGACGACAGGCCGTCCTGTCAACAGGCCAGACTGCACACAGCCCTGCGCGCCCCCTGGCCAGACGCAGTCCCCCAGGGCCCCCGACTCCGCAGAACCCGTCCCTGTGCCTCCAGCTGTACCTCTGGCATTCTCCCTTTCTCCTGGCTTGAGATCCAGCCACCGACGAGAACACTGTTGTCCCTGTATCCCCGTCACCTTGGGGACAACTCAATTCACGTCTGGAACTCAGGCCCACATTCTTTGACACGTGTGCTGCCTTATTCAAAACCCCAGCTTCTCTGAGCGTGCGTCCTTCCGTCAGCGGCCCGTCCTGCGGCACCCTCTGAGGTCCAGGTCGCTGCCGATGTCTAGTAAAGATGCAGTCCCGGCCTCCACGCCTGCCTGTCACCATCCTCCGTGGTTTCAGCGTCCACAGGACGCATCCCTGCCCTCCCTCTTGCCTGGTCTTCCTCATGAGAGAGGGTGGTCCCCTCCCTCATCACATCCCAGGCAGCTCTGTCCTCAGAACTGCAGGAGCCTCGGACCCTGAGGTCACCTCCTCTCTCCACAGAGTGCACAGACCCCTACGGCCCGGACCAAGAGCTCTGCATCTTGGTGTGGAATCGGCTGACCACAAACAGCTTCGAGACTCGCCACTGCCCCGTGTCCTGGCCTCACCCTTGGCTCCATGAGGTCCCCTGGCCCATTGTTAGGGCCCCTCGGCCTCCCAACGCCCCTTCCGCCACCCTGTACACCCCACCCCACAGGGCTGCCGGGCGTGCCCACGGCCGCACGCTGAGCCAGGCGGCCCGGCTCGCCCTAAGTTCCCGGCAGGCAGGCAGTCAGGTGCCCCAGTCCTCACAGCAGGTGCAAAGTGTGTCCCTCTCTTCCATGCAGAATGACTGTGGCACACCCTCCTCTGCCTCCTCATCTGAAGCGCATGTGAGCCCCTCACGCTTCACTGGGAGAACGGGAGCTGCCGCCTCTTCCCGGGCCTGCCCCACGCCAGGCCTTGCGGCTCCGGGATGAACCACACGTGGCCAAAGGCCTCTGCTCTGAAATTGCCACATGTTCCCCTGCAAAGGGGGCCCCAGTATGTGCACCGTCTTGCAAAAGTGAAAAACAAGCGCAGCTCCCCTGACTTTCTGTCTCCCTCTAGCTGTTGCCTCATTTCCTGTCTTTCGTCTCCGCAGAACCTCTCAGCAGCGTCACGGTGTCACCGTCCTCACGTCTGCAGCTGGGCCCCTCCTGAATGCGCCTCGCTCTGGTTTCCAGCCGCTGATCTCCTGACTCTGCTCTTTCCCAAGATCACCAGCGACTCCCCTGTTGCCATGTATGGGGGCTCCTGTCTCTTTCACATAAAGACGACTTTATTTCTGAGCAAATCTTAATTGGGTTGGCTACCCCACTTCTGGAAGCACGTGTGCTCGTGGTTTGGGGACATCCATGCTCCTGGGGCTCACCTCTTCCCAGTGGCTGTGTCCATCTCTCCGGACATGCCGTGGGGACTCCGAGCAGTCCCACGGCTTCAAATACCACCCACCCGCTGGTGACCTCGGAACCCTGCCCTTGGCCACTGGGCTCCACGGTTAGTAATCCGCCGCTTTGCTGACCCCGAGTGTCTAATGTCATCTCAGATGCATCATGCTCAATGCTGAACTCTGGTTTCCCTCCTCAGGGCCCAAGTGCCCCTAGGGTTCTCCCCACCTCTGCAGGCGGCATGGCTACCCAGGTAGCCCGGCCCAACATGCAAATCCTGATAACTCACCTCCTTCCACCTTTTCCACCCCCTCACCATCACATCCAATATCTGCAAGTCTTGGTGTCTTTTCCCCAAAAATATCTGAAGTCAGTTCCCTTCTCTCCTGCTCAACTGCCATCCTCTGGCCCCAGCCACCACCGTCTCCCAGACGGACAAGTACTACCACCTTCCGAGGAGCTCCGTCCTCCACTCTTGGAGGTAGATCTATGGCACAGCAAGAACAAAGAAGGAGGCTGGCCTGCCACCAGCAGGTCACATCAGAATGGTGCTCTGAGGCCACCTGTTCCGTGTCCCCACTGTGCCTTGTGAGGGCACGAAGCAGCCCAGCTACCCAGCCAGGCCAACCTGAGACGAAACAGGCTTGCAGCAAATTGGGCCAATCTGGATTGGCCTAAAGTCAAGTTGGATCATGAGCAGGAAGTGAGAACAGCTTCACTGGAATTAAATGCTATTTAGATTTTGTTTCCAGTGCCAGGAAAGAGCTGGCTTCAAGATGGAGCAGAGAGCAATTTTTACCAAATAAATGATGGGAATGTCATCCCCTGAGACATTTAAAAATCTCCTTGGCATCTGGTTTTAATGATGCTATCTGTTCACTATCATCCCCAAGACAGTATTTCTCAAAATTCCGAGATATAATTTCCACTCTTTCACTGAACAAACATGTGCTAAGTGCCTACACTGCAGCAGGCACTGTACGAGGTACCTGGGAAAACAAAGATGTGCTAGACGTGTAGGACAAGAAGGTGGGTGCCGTGGGAGACTCTGTGCCCACGCACTTGAGGAAATACTAGTCTGAGCGTATCTTACGGGGTCCCGCCTGCCCAGGGCTCCCTCTTGCCCCAACTCCAGAGTGTGTCCCCTGTGAGGACGGCACTGCCACCTCCTCCCTGACCAGCCCCGGGTCTCTGTGGCTCCCACATCAGGCTGCAGGGGCATGAGGCGGATTGTTACAAAGCCACGGGCAGGTGGGCAGGCGTTGGCACCAGCCCTGAGCCTCTGGGCTGCAGGGTCCCAGCTCCCTGGGGGACGACCCTGCAGGGAAGAGCTTGAGCTTTGCCACGGACTTCCAGGAATCGCAACCGGTATTTTTCGGAGAGGATCCCACACAGCAGGCAGCGTTCCTGCAGTGAGAGCTGACGGAGAGCGGGAAAGGTTACTAGAGAGTGGGGAAAGACAGAAAAGAGAGCTTTGTGTCTCGGCCACGTGGTACACGTCTTCATCGGAAGATCCGGGCCTCATTATTAGTTATGAGAGCAAAGTTACTAGAGTGAAGCAGCTGAGACTTTCAGCAACTGCAGAAGGAAATTGAACCTGTTCACCTTTACTTAACCTACCATTTCCCTCACCTGCCTGGCTGTGGGGTGCCCCCCACGCATCCCCTTCCAGCCTCCGCCCTCGCCCCCCGTGCACCTGTGCGGCAGCCCAGAGGGTACCTTGCGTATCTGGAACCAAATGGGCAAGAGGACTGTGGAAATGGCGCGAAGGGAAGCTGGGGGGCAGTCCCACGTGCAGGCAGAGGATCTGTAGTGATTTCGTCAGAGAGACGTGCCACCCTTGCTTGGACTTTGGCGGGGGTTTGACCCAGACCAGGGACGAGGTCGGCACCGATTCTCTGCACACCCAGACTGAGTGCCCGCGTGTGGGTGGCAGTGGGTGTGTTCTGCACAAGAACCCACACAAGCAGGCAAAGAACTTAAGGGGACCTCATGCCTCCACGGGCATCAGGTCCAGGAAGCCCACCAGGTTCTCAGGGCGGAGACCCACGCAGGACCCCATGTGGCTCTGGCAGGGAAGGGAAGAGAACTTGCAAACTAGCACAGGTCTGTAACGCAGGGCGGAAGACTCTCGGAGCCTCTGCCCACGTGAGGAAGGAAAGTTCCCCAGTCCCCGCCCGCTCCAGCCTCAGAAAGGCACGTCAGGGTCACGTCCCAAGAAACAGACCCACTACAAGCCTGAGACTCAGCATCAAGTTACAGAACATTTTCGCCTTTCTGCACCTTACTGCACATCGACAGGGCTCCCGCACAGTAGCAGGCGCCGCAGCTAACAGAGCTTCGAGACGGAGGCTGTCCCTGAGGAGGGACCCTAAGAAGCCCGAGCACAAGAGGGGGACAAAACAGGGTGGCGGGAGGATCTGAGACTCCCGCGCCTGCCGTTACAGGGAACATGGCACGGCCCGACTCCTCGCCCGTCCACTAACCACCCACAGTCGCTGAAGTCCTGTTTGTATCAGCTCCTGTTGGTCAACGCGGCACAGCCAGCTTCCGACCAGAAGTTACGAAATTCTTTTCTCTATTGTCAAAAAACATTCTGGGGACAAATCGAGTGTCAGAACCAGAGTCAGATACGACACGGATCTGGGGACTCTAAGACAGGAAAGGTAAGGTCACCACGATTAACAGGAGGGCTCGACGCAGACCCGCGAGTGCAGGCGGGCGGTGCGGGCAGAGGGAGGGACACTGTGAGGACCGAGAGGAAAGGCCAGAAATCACTCCCTCGGACCCGGGACGCAGAGCTCGGCAGCAGACTGGACACGAGCGGGAAAGGGTCAGCGAGCCTGAGCGTGCATGAGTAGAAACCCCCCAAACTGAAACGCAAAAAGAAGAAACAGTGAGGAAACAAAGAAAGGACATCTAAGAACTGTGCGACAGTCTCAAAAGGTGTGCCCTAACCTGTTTGGGCTGCTATAACAAGATACCACAGACTGGGTAGATTACAGACAACTGAAATTTATTTCCTGCAGATCTGCAGGCTGGGAGGTCCAGGATCAAGGCACCGGCAGGCAGATTCCTGGCTCACAGATGGCGCCTTCCGTCTATGTCCTCGTATGGGGGAGGGACAAGATAGCTCGCTGGGGCTCTTTCATAGGGTCACCAAGTAATCCCCTCACCAGGGCTCCACCCTCATGACCTGATCATCTTCCAAAGGACCCACCACCTTCAATACGATCACATCGGGGATTAGCTTTCAACATGTGCATTTGCGGGGGGGGGGTCACAAACATTTAGACCCCAGCAAGGTGACAGATGCGTGTGGTTGGAAAATCAGAAGGATAGGAGATAGCAGCAGGGAAAAATATGTATCTAACGTAATAACCGCTCAGAACCCCCCAAAAGTAATGGCAGACACCAGATCACACATCCAGGCAGCTCAGCGAACAGCCAGCAGCGTTAAACAAATTATAGCTAAGCATGTCACAAACATCAGAAAACCAGTGGCAAAGAGAAAAACTTTGAAGAAACCAAAGAAAAACATAACATCCTGCTGACACGAGAACAAGGAAAAGAGCTCGGCAGACTTCTCGTCCTGAACCGGGCCAGCAGGAGGGCAGTGAGTGAAGCAGTTCCAAGATTAAAGTGATTTTGAAAAATTAACTCTGTAATTCTATATTTGATGGAATTATCCTTCAAAAGTGAGGATGAAACGATGACTTTTCCAAACAAACAAGACTCGAGACTTCATCGCCGGCAGACCTGCCCCGCAGCAGGTGCCGAAAGAAGCAGCTCTTCGGTGAAAGGAAGGCATCATGCACCAGACACTCAGACCCACGCGGACAGGAGGAGCTCGCGAGAAGGAGTCTTTCGTTTTTCTTAGTCTTAATTGATGCGAAAGCCAACTGTTCAAAGTTATAACGGTGGCAATTTGACGTGCGGCTGTGTTATATGGATATAAAACAGCAAAGGAATGGGAGGGAGGCATCGAGAACCGTCTTTCATGAACACCTGCCCCGGCACGAGCAGTGCGGCGCTATTTGAAGGTGAACTTAGGTTAGTTACAAACGAGTGTCGGATACTCTAGGGCAGCCAAATTAAAAAAAAAAAAATTAAAGGAGCATAATAGGTACTAAGAGAGGGGATGAAATAGAATTTTATAAAATGTTCAGCTGAAACCAGAGAAGCAAAATAAAATAAAATAAAATAAGAAGAAGAAAAGATAACAAAAAGAGATGAAGAAAAAGTGGGATTAATACAAACATTGGAGATATTAATTAAATTACATACAAATCACTTTAAACGCCAATGGTGTAGATATACCAGTCGAAATACAGAGATTGTCAGAGCGGATAAGAGGACAAGACCCCAGTTACGTGTTACCTGCAAGACACCCACTTTACATATGAAGATTCAGGTGGGTGAAAAGTAAAGGGACAGAGGAGGACACACACACCTGCTAACGCCAAAAGGAAGCTGGAGAAGCTGTATCAATGTCAGGCAAAGCAGACATCTAAACAAACAAACAAAAACTATCAGGGATAAATAATAATTGCATAATAATAAAAAGATCAGTTCTTCAAACAGACTTAACAATCTTAAACCTGTATGTGGCTCACAGCAGAGTGTCATCATGCTCCAGGGAGAAGTGAAACAAGGAACGGACACATCCCCCATTACACCGGGAAACCTCAACACCCCTTTGTCAGCAAATGCCAGAGCAAGCAGGCAGAAAACCACTAACGGCTCGGTTTCACTGAACAGCACAGTCCACGGGATCCCGTCCACGGTTATGGAGCACTCGACCCAACAGCAGCAGAATACACGTTGCTCAAGTTCACAGCGAACATTCTCAAAGACGGGCCGCGTTACAGGCTGCACACACACACACACACACACGCAAGACTAGAAATCGTACAAACTCCGTTCTAAGGAAACAATGGACTCACACTAGAGGTCCCCAAGAGAAGGACGGCTGAAAGACCCTGAGATATTTAACGACTGAACAACACACTTCTAAATAACACATGGGTCAAAGAAACAAATGCAAGAGAAACTTAAAACAACTTTGAACTAAGTAAAAATAATATCTTACCAAAACTTGTGGGATGTGGTATAATAAAATCAGTGATTAAAAGGAAATTTATAGGATTAAATGCATATCACGGAAATTAAGAAAGATCTAAAATCAGTAATTTTAAGATTATTGATTAAGAAGCAGGCTATAGAAAGGAGTGCAACTTAAGCCTGAAGCAATAATAAGAAAAGAAATAATAATAAAAACAGAGCAGAAGTAAATGAAATTGAACCCAAGAAACAATAAAGAAAATCTACAAAATTAAAAGTCTGTTCTTTGAAAAGTTTCATAAAATTGATAAAGCTCTAATCAGGCTAAACAAGAAAAAGAGAAGAAAGAAATTTCCAGTGTCACAAATGAAACACGAGTCATCACTACTGAACTCAGGGACATTAAAGTGAAAATAAGGAATATATAAACAACTCCATGCCCATACACTTGATGTTTTGGATAAAATGAACCAATTTCTTTAGAGACATAAACCACCAAAACTCACACAAAGAGAAATATGTCTTTTGAATAGGCCTATATCTACATCAGATTAAATCAATAATTTATAAGCTTTCAAAAACAGTAACAACAATAACAAAAAACAAAGCCTAGATGACTTCATTCGTGAATTCTAGCAAAGATTTAATGAAGAAGTGATACCAATTATCTACAAAAGCTTCCTTCTCCAGAACACAGGGATGAGCTCTTAACTCATTCTCTGAGGCCAGTCTTACAACAATTCCAAAACCAGACAAAGGTGGTATAAAGGAAAACCACGGAGCAAAATCTCTGATAACAAAAATTCTCAACAAAGTTATAGCAAATCAAATCCAACAATGTATATAACGATTACACAGTGTGAGCAAGTGAGATTTACTCCAGGTACGCAAGGCTGGTTCAACACCCAAGAATCAGTCGATCTAACTCGTCGCGGCAACTGTCTAAAGAAGGAAACTCACGATATTCATTAACGCTAAAAAAGCATTTGACAAAATCGAACACCCATTCGTGACAAAAACTAGGAACAGAGGGAAACTTCCTCAAGTTGATAAAGAACATCTTTAAAAAGTACAGCTGGTGTCACACTTGATGGTAAGAGATGGGACACTTTCTACGTAAGACTGGACATAAGGCAAGAACAAGAGAGTGTCTTCTCTTTACGCTCCTTCCACGCTGAAAATCCTAGCTGGTGCCAGAAGGTAAGAAAATGAAATGATAAGTAAATACAGATATTTGAAAGGAAAACATAAAATTGTCTTTATTCACAGACGATACGACATTATCTATGTGGAAAATCCCAGAGAATCAACAAAAATCCTAGCACTAATAAGCAATTATAGAATCATAGCAAGGATAGAAGACTAACACACAAAAGTCAATTGCTGTTCTATATATCAATAACAAACAATTGTAATTTGAAATGTAAACGCAGTAGCACCTATAATAGCATCAAAACACAGGCATATACAAATACTTAGGTACAAATCTCACAAAATACGTATAGGATTTATATGAGAGAAACTACAGAACACTGACGAATGAATCAAATATCCAGATAAATTAAGAAAGGTTTTGTGTTCATGGGTTGCAAGGTTCAACGTAGTTAAGATGTTAATTCTTTTCACGTTGACCTGCAGATTCCACACAATCTGTATGAAATTCCTAGCACGCTATTTTACAGATATTGACAGATGGATTCTAAAGTTTACATGGAAAGGCGAAAGACAGAGAATAGCCAGCACAATACTGAAGCAAAAGAGCAAAGGTGGAGGATTTCTACCTGATCAAGACTTACCTTAAAGCTACAATAATCAAGAAAGTGTTTTACTGGAAAAAGAATAGACACAGATCAATGGACTAGAATAGAGAGCTCACAGAAATACAGTCAACTGATCTTTGACAAAGGAGCAAAGGCAATTTAACACAGAAAAGAAAGTCTTTTCAACAAATCGTGCTGTAGAAATTGGGTGTGCATATGAAAATAAAATGAACCTAGACACAGTCCTTAAAACTTTCACAAAAATTAACTCAAAAGAGATGATAGATCTAAATGTATAGTTCAAAACTCTAGACACAGGAAGAAAAAAAACACATAGAAAGGTGTAGAAGAAGAGGAAGAGGAGGAGGAGGAGTGCAAGGGGAATGTCCTTTTAGATACAACACCGAAACTCAACCTAGAAAAAAAACGGTTAAGTCGGATCTTATTAAAATTAAAAACTTCTACTCTGTAAAAGATGATGTTAAGAGAAGCCACAGACTGAGAGGAAGTATTTGCAAAACATAAGTTTGATAAAATACGTGTACCTAAAATTTTTGGAAAAACAAAGCAACAATAAGAAAACAGTTAAAAAGTGGGTATAATATCCAGACACCTCCTGAAAGAAGATAAAAACATGGCACACAGGCACAGAAAAAGATGCTCTGCACCATTTGTCACTAGGGAACTGTAAATTAAAACAACAATGTGAAGCACTGCACGCTTATACTGGAATCGCTGAAATAAAAATATGACAATGCCAATTGCAGCAAAGACCGGAGCAACATGAACGCACATTAATCCCTGGTCAGAATGCATGTGCCAAGGTTACTACTTTGGAAGACAGTTTGGAAATTCCTTACAAAACCAAACAGTTTTGCCATATGACTCAGCAAACATGCTCTTGGTATTTACCCAACTGACTTAAAAATTTATGTCTATAAATAAGCAAAAAAAAAAAAAAACAAAAAAACTCTCATGCAAATGTTTACAGCAGCTGTATTCAAAATCACCAAAAACTAGAAGCCAACAAGGTGGCCTTCAATAGGTAAAGTGATGAACAAAATGTGGTTCATCTAGTCAGTGTCATATTATTGGCAAAAAAATGATTAACTATCAAGCCACAAAAAGACATGGAAAAATCTCAAATGTGTATTAGTAAGTGAAAGAAGTCAGTTTAAAAAGGCTCCAAACTGTATGATTCCAATTATATGGCATTTTGGAAAAGACAAAACCATAGGGAGAGTAAATATATCAGTGGTTGCCGTGCGCTCAGGGAGTTAGGGTGAGGACTGAACAGGTGAAACGCAGGATAATCTTTTATCATAAACAATTACGCGTGATGCAGTAGTGGCGGATATATGACCACGCATTTTTCAAAACCCACAGACCTTCACAACACAAAGATTGACTTTAATGACAGAAATTTAAAAAAATCATGTAGGAGATCAAGGTAATTTCGGGATGGAATGAAGAGTGTGACAAAAGAATCTAACTGTCCTATGAAGGTACGGTGTCATCTCATTGGAGAGGGTGGCAGAGAAAGAGGCTTACTTAACTTTGGAAACGGGTGGTCTGTAGCACTAAGAAAAAGTAGCTGCAGACAAGCACTGTGCTTGGTTGATACGGTTGTTCCCCACAGAACGTGCTTTAGCAATTCTGAAGCCACTAGACGTGTGTACTGAAATTGAGCAGTTAGGTAAATGGTTTGCACTGTTGGAGTAGGAGGTTAGAGATAAGCAGAGGGGAGCAGCTGGAATGATCCGTGTGAAACAGATTGAGTTGGAATGATCAGTGTGAACTCTTGTTTAGCTCAATGTGGACACAGATGGTCACACACAGGAGTACACGGATATGCGTATCAACACGCATCGACACACACACATATATTTCCTTGCACTACTGGAAGCAACAGCACTCCAGTAACATAGGACGCCTGGCATGTAGACCTTGGTTTCTAATATGATCCTCCATTAAAAAAACAAAAGACAAAAACCACGGAGCTCCTTGGAGAAATGTCTGCTTCCGGGCCTTCTGGGGCAGGATGTGTTATAGATGTGCCTGGAGCTTCCGTAGTGGCAGAAAGTAAGAAAGCGCTGAACACACACGTGAGCACATGCACACGGTGACAATGGTATGTCAAAGGGACACCAGAGTCAACAGAAAGAGCTCCTGTGGCCAAAATTGGAGCACTTTTAGCCACAAAATTAGTAACGTAGTATTGAGTTAAAATCTGACATATAAAATAAATATTCACGAGTCCATACTGCTATAAATAAATGATTGAATAAATAAATACATGGAGAAGAAGACATGAATCTCCCATGCAGAAGAGTTTCAAACAATTTTTGAGGATGCTCCATGATTTACGTGTCTGCGCCTGACTCCATTCTCCTTTGGTGCAGGCTGCGCACAGTGACTTCCTACCAAAGATTCCAACGTGAGAACAGGCGAAACCTGACAAACACGCCTCACCCGGGCGACCAAGATGGGCGTCACCTGTGGTAAGTCACGCTGGTAGAACGCGGCCCCGATAGGACGGATGCAAACGGCGCCCCACCTATTTGGTCTTTCTCCTCAAGCCCACGCCCTCGGTCGAACAGTGACAGACACATCCCAACAGAGGGAATCTCTGCAGCGACCTGACCAGACGGGTGTTACTCACAGCTGTCGAGGGGAACAAAAAGCAGGAAGGTCCCAGAGGCTGTCACAGCCCAGCGGAGCCTCGGGAGACGTGGTAACCGGATGCAGCTGGCATCCCGCAGGGGATCCTGGAATGAAAAAAGAACATCGGGAAAAGGTTGGCATCTGAGTGAAGCATGGACTCGGGAGAATAATAACCCACCAAGGTCGGTTCATTAACTGTAACACGCTGTGTCTTACTGTGTATGATTTACTAACATGGGAAACTTCATATGGGGTGTAAGAGACTTGTTATACTATCTGTACAATATTTTTGTAAATCTAAAACTGTTCTAAATAAAAAGTTTATATTAAAAATGATCCCTAAATCTATCAAAATTTTTTGAAAAACGAGATGGCAATAATTCCAGGAAAAGGTGAAACAAGAAAAACAAATAAGGGACAACCTATATTCTGTGGAAAGAAAATCATTCAAACCTAACAAAATTAGCAATAAGTAAGTAGATTTAGGAAATGCATCATATTTTCCAATCATCAGAAAATGGGGAATCGGAGACTTCTTGACATTATTTTAGAGGTTAACAGTCAGTTTGATTGACACAGACTTTCATTCGACTTTGGGTAAAATGATTTTTACTTTGCATCTGTCCGCAGGCGACGCTGCGGTTCCCGTGCGGAGGGTCCGTGCTGAGCGTGGAGCGGGCGGGACCGTGCAGCATGCATAGCAAACGGAAACGTGTGTTCTCACGTGGGTTCAAACGCGGCTCCCGGCTCACACAGTTACACGGATGCTTTCAAACCCCATTTTGAATCACTTATCCCCCAAACAAACAAATCATGCTAGTACATTTCATTTTTATACTAAAGACGATTATATCCCAGCATGTTTTCACCCTAATGTGGCTGAAGGCGCTTACACAGCTGTGGTCTGTAGCTTCAGTGGTGCAATTGCTGAAAAATTCCTCGTGACAATTACGAGGACCCTTTTTGTGACTTGCACAGTCCAGAAATTACATAGGTGATTGGAAATCGTCCTGAAGGTCAAATGTTCTGAGCTCTATCTAGAGCAAGAAGCTACGTCACTGAAGAAAAGAAATAAACTTGTAGGAGATGACACGGAAGTCCTCACAGAAAGGCTCCCTGTGCCCACTTCACAGACGCACCACTGCCCGAGCCCAGCTGTCGGCGACGCGCTAAGGAGCGAGGGCGAGACTCTGCCGGTGAAAGGTGGGCGGGAAGCGAGCACGGGCGCCGGGGTGGCGGTACCGAGGACGGGCTGCAGAGCCCCGCGTGCGCGCCCGCAGGTGCAAATCAGAGCACATGTCCCTCTCCGCTGGGCCCCTTCACTCCCGCCAGGCCCTCGGTGTCCCCGCCACACACACAGGAGGACAGCACCTCCCTGCAGCTGCCGGCGAGGATCAGGGGTGCCGGGATGTTGAGAAACCGGCTGTAGCAGGACGCGAGTCCCCAGGGCTCGGGAGAGCCAGAGCCCGGCGTCCCCCCACCCCCCTGCAAGGCCAGCGCGGCCGCAGCGGACTCGCTGCTCAAGGAGTTCCCGTTTCTCCCCCAGAGGCCCTGCCCTGGCAACTGAAACTGTGTCAGTGTGAAGATCATCTGTGGGAATCGCTGCTGATGAACCTTCGCTTTGCTAGAATTGGGGAAATGATTTTCCCCTTAGTAGACCTTTTCTTAAAGTGCATCAGCTGTTGCCGCAGCCGGGCAGCCGGGGTAAAAGTTGTAAAAACATAACTGTGGCCGCGCCGGGAGGGAGATCAGAGCACCCGACCTCTGCAGGACCGACTCAGGTTGTTGACGATACCCTGAGATTTTCTTTGTCTGTTTCATGCTTGCAGAAAGGAGGAAAATGCAACCCTTCCCCCGTCACGGTCACAGCATCAAAGAAGACCCCATCTCTCAGCTCGACGCAATCAGGTCTCCAACAAAACCCCCCCGAGAGCCTGAATGGATGGACACGTAAACGTCTAACAATTGCAACGGGGCCGTCAGGCCAGGATCCTTCCCGGTGGACTGCAGGGGCTGAGTTTGGGGAAAAGGAGAGTCCGTAGGTGGCTGGAGGGAGCTACACTCTTCCCTTCCGTAACACTTTTTCGAGACATCACAAGCCAAAAATAACTTAAGCAAAAGCTCAGTGTGCCCAGAGAGTGTCTGCTGGATAAAAATAACTGGTGCTGGGGACCCT
Organism: Lepilemur ruficaudatus; assembly: GCA_963574885.1. NCBI lineage: Eukaryota > Metazoa > Chordata > Mammalia > Primates > Lepilemuridae > Lepilemur > Lepilemur ruficaudatus. The sequence continues at coordinate 35,339 of CAUYRT010035837.1, forward strand.
GGAAGGAGAAGGGGAGAAGGGGAGGAGGTAGATGGACG